>JABUQX010064573.1:0-5000 GCA_015478945.1 Trachelipus rathkii
GGCAGAGAGAAGAGATGGTATTCAATCCCTCATCATTCTAGATTCCCACGTACTTTCCTGGATTGATTTTTAATGTACGGGATCACCCAGGGGTCACGCCAGTGACAGGGCGTTTGGAATCCCTCTTACTTTTACTCTTTCTATTTATACGATTAGTATTGTTAATATAATTAAGAAGTTTTTATGTATATAGGGGGAATCGAAGATTTTTAGTTATAGTTTCTATTTTTTTTTCACACATGTTCCTTTCTCATGTGAGATCTCATTATTTTATTATATTTAAATCATTTATTGTAGTTTTTATTTCTTATTTGTTTATTTTTAACGATTTTTCTAATTTTTTTGTTGTTTTATAATTCGCTTACTTTGTTAATTCTATTTGTCAATTATTTTCATCGTTATTATGTCAGATGATATTAGCATTCTATTTCAATGTTTCGTCGGTACATGTGGGTTTATATTTTTTATAACATAAAGTTCCAAGACATTTTTCGTGATTATATTATTTGTTGGCATATTTGATTGCATAAGTTTGGCCAGCTATTTGGTTTTGGTTATCATCGGATTGTCCCGTCTGTTTGTTGTTTCCGCATAGGCGTTGTGCAATGTACCGATTGCGCCTAGCAATGGACGTTTGAAGGTTGAGGTAAAGCTGCAGAGAACCAACGCTGAAGGTATTCTGAATATGACATCGTGGATATAGGATACAATTTCATTATTTTTACTATGCTTATACACTCATTATATTTACTAGGGATGGTTAATGTTAGTTTTATAGTGTTTGTTATAGTGATATTTATTGATAACTTCGGTTTGTAAATATTCACTTTAATCAAATCAGTAATGAGAAAATATTCAGAGATTTTGTTGCCATAGCACAGGGTCTGTATATATCTTTGCGTGGATAATCTGCTTTATAAGAGCTTTAGAGTTTAACTCTATGCGTTTACTGCTTTAGTCTAATTAGACTTTTATGCGGTCTATCGACACGAACAGAAGTGGTGGTGTGGAGTGTGAAAAGGTTACTATATAACTCTTACATAGCCTAAAGCAGTAAATTTTATCACATAATGAAGAGTTCTCAATCGCTAAATTGTTACCGTGTAAGACATATTTACATTATTATTTAAGTTGGAAGGTTGTGTACTTATTATTGATGTGCGAGATTTAGAAATTTTCGAGATTGGGCGTATGTGAGTGCGAGTCGGAAGTCATAATAGGATCGTTTATTAAAATATTGAATAGGAAAAGATTATTGTAGATTTTTAAGATAGTTAATTCAATTTTAGAGATTACGGTTTTTTAAGTAGATATTCTCAGTTAATATTCTGGATCACAAGTAATTTTTAGATTATAGGTGTTTTGTGAGTTAGAATAGAGAGTTGAGTTATATCAATATATAAAATTTATGTATATATGTATAGTTGATAAAATGCATTATCAATTAAAGTGTAAACATTTGTTTTGTGTAATATATTCACAGAGCATTACGAAACGCCTAGGCCTCTTCAGATGATATTAGGAAAATTTTATTTTCCTTTTTTTCATAATAAAGTGTCGATTATATTTCTCTTACTACTTAATGTCGAGGCTTCTTAGCGATCTAATCTTGGATAGCCAGGTAGTTTTGTGATTAACTTGGAGATTTAAATAAGTGTGAGTTACGAAAAAGTAAATATATGAATGATAGATGTATTGTAGTGTATTATATATATTAATTTAATTTATATAATGTTCATTAAATAAGGAGATTATCTGATATGATAATGATTGATTAGTGTATAAGGTTATATTACTAGAGATTAGAGTAAGGAGAGTTAAGAGTATGAAGAGTAGTAGTGTAATATGTGTGGATGAGTGTATGATTGATTAAGAGTAAGTAAGAGTCAGAGTGAGATGTTTTGAATAAACTCTTAGACTTTACTTACTATTATTTTGTTATTCAATAATAGAATTGATTGTGATGGATGCACTATTACGTACTCACATGATATATATGATGTTGAGGAATTGCATATACTTCTCTAATTTGCATGGGGTAGTGTTTTTATATAAACTACACGAAAACTTAAGGATATGATTAAATATTTTTGAAAAAGTTGTATAAGAAGTGTTTAGATTTGTTTTCCAAGAAGAAAAACGCCATTTGTGATGAGGGAGAATTGTTTGATCAGAAAAGTTTTTGGATGTCATCGATTCAATTGGGGGGGGGGGGTGAAAATAACATAACTGAAGGGGCGGGTGGCCTAGATCCTTTACCTTAGATAGATTGTTTTGAAAGAGAAAGTATATTTATAGAAGGAAATATCACTAAGAAAAAAGTGCTCAAGAATTTTAAAAAGAGAGAAAAACTTGAAATTGTTTTTAAACTGTGATGAATAGTGAATATTTTTTAAACTAAAGCAATACGCCTAAGGGTAAAATAATGTGCTGGGGATTCATTAATGTCGAAAGAAAGGTAAATAATATGCATATTTGAAGGAATTGAAAATAACTAAAGCGGCGACATCTGATATGAGCACCTTATCTCTATACTTGATGAATATATATATATTATATATTATATTATATATATATTATATAGTATATATTATATATTATATATGAATATATATATATATATATTAAATAATATATTAATATATTATATGATATATATAATATAAATAGTATATGATTATATATAGTATATAATTATATTATATATATATAGTATATCATATAGTTAGTATATTGATGACTACATTGAAACAAATTACTGATAAAATTTGAAAATATTAATATATAAATAAGTAAATTAAGCAAGAACGTATATTTTTGCTATGAGAAAGTAACAACGGATTTTGTGCTTAAAACTCGTAACAATTCATTTAAATTCAGGTAACTGTTTTACGAAGATGCTAAAAAGATGTTTCGGGTTCAATCTCGTTTCTTATGTGATTTTTTTTTTTTTCAAATATTGAATTCTGTGTAATATCTTAAAACACCTTATCATAGCCTGAATATTCGTCAAGTGTCTTAAACCTTAAATATAAGCTATATGAATCGATGAATACAGTAAACACTATATCCTAACCTATAATGGATTCGCCGATTGCATGTATAAATCTTACAACTATTATGGATCGATAGATACATCTACAATAACACAATTATACTTAACCTATAATGGATCTAGATTGATACAAGTAAATCCTATACTAAAACTATTTATGTGATTCGACGCTGCACGTAAAACCTATACCCTATACCTATATGGATGATGATGCAATAAAGCTATTAGCTCTAACCTATATGGATCGTGACCGATGCAGTAAACGTATCACTAACCTATATCGTATCCGACGATACATGAAAACTATACCATAAACTCATATATGGGAGCTCCGATCGATCAGTAAACCTATAAATGAACTAGTATTGGATCGACATGCAGTAAACCTAGTACCTAACCTATAATGGATCATTCGATGCATGTGAAACCTATAGCCTTCAACCTATATTCGGTATCGAGACGAATTGCGTAAACCTATACTAACCTATATGGATTGGTAATGATACAAGTAAAATACCTATTACCTAACCTATATGGGATCGATGATGACAGTAAACCATATACCTTAACCATATGAATCGACGATCAATAAAAAAACCTTATACCTAACCTATATGGATCGATTGATGATCATCAGTAAACCTATACTCTAACCTATATTGATTCGACGATGTCAGTAATCTATACCTTAAATGCCAGATATCAAAGCAAGTCACTTCACCTTCTTCTTAGGAGACCCTAATATTTTCGTAAATAAATTTTTGTGCTCCCATTGAAAACCCCTACTCAACTTTCTAAAATATTTCAAACTTTCTTGCATTCGTCTCATTGTACAAGTTTAACCTCATAATATACTCTTATATGCTACTACAACGTTGTAGCATATATAATAGTATAGATATATAACACTATATATATATATATATATTATTAATAAATATATATATATATATAATATTAAATATATGCTATATAATATATATATAATATATGTATATAATATATTATTATATATATATATATATACATATATAAAAAATTAATAATTATAAATAATAAATATTATATTAATATATATATTATATAATATAATATGATTATTATTATTGTCTGTGGAGCCGCCATTATTTTAAACAGTGGCAATCTGCTTCTCTCATGAGTTAACCTGCCAGTTTAATTTTCATGTTAATCAGTAATATCAAAAAAGAGTTTGGCAGGTTTCAACATTTATTGAAACTTTTTGAACCGGTTGCGAACCGGTCCCAGCTCACCACTGGGTATATGTCTAAGTGTATTGTTGTACGATGTTTAACATTATTTTAATATTATATTGATCAACTTATATTTATTATATTTTTATTTATTATCATTTTATATTTTCTTTTATGTTTTTATTTTGTTATTGATTTGGTTTATATATATTTTATTATTATATTTATTTTTTTTATTTTTAGGTGGCGGCTCGTGAACGCGTAAGCATGGGAGGGTGTCATCTTCAGAAATGATATTATTAGTATATTGTAGAATATTTTTGATATTTTTTTTTTTATATATTTTGTTGTTTATATAATTAATAGTTGATATATAGTTAATTAGTAATATTGAAATATAATTTTTGTTAAATTATAACGTAGTAAATTTTTTATGAATTGAGCTTTAAATATATGTAATATAATATGTTATTTTTATGCTATAAATATATCTTTCTAAGTAATTTGATTTATATATATAAGTATAATATATATTATATATATATAAGTCATACTAATTATATTAGTATTTATAGTAAGGTTATATGTAGGTTGATAGAGTATTTGTGATTTATTTTGTATTTACGTTTGTATTAGTGTATATGTATATATTACTGTAACTATATATATAGGTGAATTTGTTTAAATTGTGTATTTGTTTAATTAGATGTATGTGTTTGTTAAGTATTTGTTTT
>JABUQX010064573.1:7500-17500 GCA_015478945.1 Trachelipus rathkii
ATTATATATATTATATAATATATTATATATATTATATATTATATAATAAGATATAATAGTATATTATAGTTAAGTTAATCACTCACTTAATTTCAGTTTCATGTATTTTTCTTCAATTTTATGTTTTAGGGTTATTTTTAGGTTAGGGCTTAGATTTACGATTACTGGTAACTAAACTTACCCAAACATGAACCTAACAAACCTACCCTAACCGAATTCACCTTTCTACACAAATCTAGACGAAACGGAAACATATAATTGAAAGAAAAAATAGTGAAATCTGACAATTAAGTGAGTGCTTAACTGATCATTATACTATATTACTATATATATATTATATATTAATATTATATATATAATATATATATAATATATATATTAAGATAATAGTATAGGTAATATATATATATATATATATAGCGGTAGAGCGACGGGAGTCGCAAATGGCAAGGTCTTATGGTTCGGAATCTAGGGTCGGTATCCTAGTAGAAATTGACCTAGAGAAGTTCCCTCCTTTGATAGGAAGTAAATGAATATATAGCTATATATTTATATTATATATATATATATATATATAATTAAATATATATAAAGGAGATATAAAATCTTGTTATCATTAAAAAAATTTATATGATATATATATATATTATAATAGAGTATATAAGTATACGTAGGAGAAGAGAGAGAAGAAGAGAGAGAGAGAAAGAGAAATGAAAATGTTTTTAAAAGATAACTTGAAGAATTATCAATAATGACTGTGGTCAGCTTTGGCGACAATCAGTTTGTACAATCAGTTTGTTAATCAGTAAAAATATGGAGATATTATACGGTTTCAATAAATTTGAGAAAAGGAAATGACTGTAGAATACTACAAAATATTAGATTCAATATTTTCAAAGAAGTTTTAATTATTTATATGACGTTAAGAAATGTATAAATGCGATATCACAATAATATTTCGGAAATTGACAACAAAACAGTTAACATTTTCAATCCTGTAGCATTAACGTGCGGCAATAGGGAGCTGATAAGGCTACAGCTCTTCGAAAGAGTCGATATGTGAATCGATATTGCTTGTCTTCCTCATAAGGAAAATAACAGTATAGTAATAGTATGTATAATAATATAGTATATATATAATTATAGTATACTGCTATATGGGTCGGTCTGTCTATGAGCTAAGTATTATAAATTATATATATTAAATTATAGCTATTAAACATTATGGACATCGTAAGGTTTAGAGATGATAGAGATTTCTTAACGTAAAGTTTTCACGATAATTAGCGATATTTGATAAGATTGTTAACATAATTGGAGTTAGCTCTTTATTAAATAGTTTTATTTTAAATGAATCAAATAAAATGTGTTCGGTATCCATGCAAATCGATTATGGATAAATACTCATTCACAACAGTAACTGAGAATATAGTACTATATATTATATAATGTATGAGTTGTTTTTATAATAATATATATAAGCTATATATTGTACAAAATAATCAGATCTGTAATATGTATATAAGTATATAGATTATTAAGTATATAATATATATATAGTATAATAATATATTAATAGAATGTATAAGTATAATATAATATATATTAGATCAGTATGTATAGCGATGCTATGTATCAAACCCGTTACATTAGTGTAGCAGATTATCTCGTAGAACTACGATTAATTACATTAAAACAGCAATTACACTATTTGGTAAATCTGCGTATAAAGGTTAATTACTCAGGAAATGGTTTAATAAATAATTACCCTATTAAAAAAATTCTTGCTTTTAAACTGAAATTATGGAAAAAAGAAATATACGTTATTTTCTAAAACGGTTGCTGTTTTAGGTTAGCCATATGAGGATAGCCTTAGGCTGTGCCCATTAAGAGAAGTTAGCGTTAGAGTTCTTTAGTTAGATTTTGTTATGATTGGTTTGCTATGATTTTAGAATTTAATTTTTCGCTAAATCGAACGTATTCCCCCACCGGTAATAAGGTTTATCATCATCGCCTATTAGAAATATTACTTACTGTTTTTTTTGTAGGTATTCTTAGTTCTCGAAGATATCGCGGATACCAACCTAATTGAAAGTTTTACCATTATATATAGTAATAAAGTATAGTATATAACCCAGCCGTCACGCCATTTAGTCTAAAACTATAATAGCAGAAGATTGTGATTTCTAATGATTCTACGGTCGTTAAAAAAAGCATGCACGCATCTCTCATGTAGTAATAGTATCATATTAGTATATATAAGTATGTAATATAAAGTATATATATATACTATAGTCGTGGACATAGTATATATAGGTATATATAGTATATAGTAGTATATATAGTATATATATAGTATATAAAGTATAATTAATATATATATATATATGATATATATATATATATTATATATCTATAGTATATAATAATATATATATATTTATATAGGATCTTTATCCTGTTTTACGCGACTCGCGTCTGTTTGTGAATTTTTTTTAATTTTTTTAATCTATTTTCTATCCCCTCGGTTTTCATTCAATTATAGGGATTTGATGATTCAAATATATATGGGACCTTGTTCGTTTTATTAATATCATTGTTTATATTTTTTTTTTTTTTTTTTTTTTTTTACTAAAGGAATCCCCAATATGATAAGCCGCAAAGATGGCAGGAGTCGGTGTCTCTTCGGTCCTTCCGGGAACTACAGGGTAGGCACTAGTCCCCCCCATCCGGAGGTTCTCCGACCGCTCCGCTTTTGGTATTTGGGTGTCCGCGGGGTTCCTGCCCCTCCCCTATAGGGTATGGAAAACGTCCCCCTCTGCCCCCCCGTCGGCTCGAGCCGCCTAATTTCGTTTTGTTTGTTTTTTTTTATCCGTTTTTTTTTAGTAATGCTTTTTTTTTACATTTTTGATAATACGCCTTATTACGGCTGATTCCAAATATGTAGTTGGTTTTTTCTGTAACTGGTTAACGTTTTAAGTATTTTAAGAGTTTATTTGCTGCAAGGAGTGGGAGCGAATATTAAATTCCTTGGCAGGATGGAGGATTTGAAAGTATGCAATCTGAGCAAATATGAATAATGTGTTTTCTCTGTAAGTGTCGTATCTTTTGAGTTTAATTCATTATAAAAAAAATAATTAACAAAAATGTGAATTCTTAAAAAATTATAGTTAACAAATTACTTCGAATTTTTTGAATCATGTCCTTGTACGCACTGGAAATTCATTTTGGATATAATATTAGTAAGGGCATTATATATTAATAAATAAAAAAAATAAAAAAAATAAACTGATGGATTCGTAAAACGGATACTAGACCTATATATATATATATTCGGTTATATTTCATATATAATATAACGGTATACTATATATATATATATATATATATATATATATTATAGTAATAAGTATATATATATCATATATATATGATATATATATATATATATATAATATATAACTATATTCATATATATATATTAATATATATATATATAATATATATATATATAATATATATTATATTATAGTATATATATATATATATATATAATATATATATATGATATATATAATTATATTAATTAAATTAATGATAATAATAAAATATAATATATATAATATATATATATATATATACTATATATATTTATTATATATATATAATATATATATATATTATAATTTAATTATATACACGTAGTAATATATATATATAATTAATATATTAATATATATATATATTATATACGTCTTATATATTCTAATTTGGTAAAAAAGCTGAAAAAATTAAAGCCATAAAAATCTCCGAATCAATAAAAAGTAATAAATCCGGTTTCAAACTTTAATTTCAAAGTTAAATTAAAATTATCTAAGTCTATTATTCATAAATATACTATATAAAGTATATATATATATATATTCATATAATATATATATATATATATATATATATATAATATAATCTTAAAATGCTATGTATTTACAAAATTTATTATCTATATATTATATATATATAAATATATATATATATATAAATATTATATATAATATATATTATATATAGTATATAATATAGGATCTTTTCAGTTTTGAGGAGCGGCCTAAGCCTTTTAAGCCAGAATTGTTTACGTATAGTTCTGGGTCCCTAAAATATCTAAAAATGTGTCGTTGAAATAAAATTCCGCGTCAAATACAGAATATTTATGAGCATGTGATGAAATGTTCAGAATCAGAGCAGTATTAATAATAAAAAAATAGCAACTTAAAATGCTATTAATTAGTAATTAGTACTAACGTAAGAATAATATACGATAGGTAACTTTAAAAAAAAATGAAATGATCAAATTTGTATATAACTACGAATCGTCTGCAAAATGAAACTGATTGGTTGAGGGGAAATGTATCAGAACGTGTTTTCATTACAGCCAATTAGAAGGCAGCATTTGCAGAAGAATTTTCGCTGAGAGTACCCCGTCATAATAAGCGGAATTAAAAAATAGGTTCTATATATAACAAATATATATATAATATATATATATATATAATTATATATATTTATATATATACTATAATATATATATATATGTATATATAATTTATATATATATATATATAATATATATATATAATATATATATATTATATACATTTACTTTAAATAACTAGTTATCAAATACAACTTATTAATCGCACACATCCCAAAAATTTTTAAAGATATATATATATATTAGTATATATTATATTATATATATATATATAATATATATATATATATATCTATTATATATTATATTATATACAAATATATAATAACACAATAAAGTAGATATATTATATATATATATATATGATATATATTATATATACTATATATTTAATCACTCACTTAATTTCAGTTTCAGGTATATTTTTCTCAATTTTTGTTTAGTGATTCTCCTATATTGTTAGTTATGTTAAGTTAACTAACATAACCTAAACCTAACCTAACTAACCAACCTACACAACTAAACCTAACTTAACCTAGCCTAACTTAACTAAAACTAACTTAAATTAAATCTAAACTAACTTTAACAAATCTTAACCTAAGCTAACCTATATAAGACAACCTAACCTAAAACTAACCTAACCTAAACCATAACTAACCTAACTCTAACCTAACCTAACCTAACCTTAATCTAAAACAAAAATAAAGAGAAAATACATTAAAACTGAAATTAAGTTACAGTGATTTAAGACTAATATATATATATATATATAATATATATATTATATATAAAATTTAAAGATATAAAATCTATAAAAATAGAATAATATATAATATATATATATATACTATATATTATATAATTATATATAATAGTATATAATATATATATACTTATACATTATTATATAGAAGTAGAGAGAGAGAGCAGAGACGGAGAGAGGAGAGAGAAGAGTAGAAGAGAGAGTATAAACTGGTTTTAAAGAATAACTTGAAGAATTATTCAATAATGACGGTTCAGCTTTTGAGACGATCAGTTTGACGAATCAGTTTTTATCTATAGATATATTTCATATTAATTCATCGGCTCTCATAAATTAATATTAATTAAATGTTAAATAAACTCATGGAATTAAAATATATCAAAATATATGATTTGTAATATATCATTAGAACTTATAACTTGTTAAATGCTCATATATAAATAATTTTAGGAAATTGACAAACAACACACGTTAACATTTCAAATCATGTACATTAACTGCGGCAATAGGGAGAGATATATCTATCGAAAGAGTCGATATATATAAATGATTGTGATAACGGTAAAAGAACTATAATATATATATATATGTATATTATGTAATATATTATATATATATATATATATATATATATATATATATATAGATACTATATAATATATATAGTATTATATATATATATATATATATATTAATATATATATATATATATATACATATATATATAATATATATATAGAGATATATATATTATATATCTATAATTATATATATAATATTATCAATATAATATATAAATATAATATATGATATATATATATATATAACTATATACTATTATATATATAATATATGATATGTATTATACTATATATTAAATATATATATGATAATAAGTATAGTAATTATATATATATAATAGTATATATAAATATATATATATATGATACTATAAACTATACTATATATATTATTAGTATATATATAAGTATATAATATATATATAGTATTATATATATATATATAGTAAAATTATTATGGTTAAACGTAATCTAATTAATTTTCTGTCTGTGTAACTTAAAAAAGATATAATGTTTCTAATGATATTAGTAAGTGTTATGGGTGGGGGCAGACCAGCTATAGGCGCAAATTAATAGGGATACAGTCCTAAAAATAACTATATCTTAGTGTTGCTATTGAGGTTTCGTCAGGAGTAGTATAGTTTTGGCAATTTTATTACCTGTTAAAGTAAAATAAGTATTCCTTAGAATTGTGTGTGAACATCTCACTAACATGTTTTAAAATGTGGTAGCATTTTGTCATTTGTTTACATATTAATAGCCTAAGATCGTCAATATATGTTGCGTAAATGACTACTTCTCGTTTAGCTTTAACTCTATATTTGCCCTCAAATGCAATTGATCTAAATTTTATAATAATTAAAGAAAGTATCCTATTGACTGTCGGATTCTTATTTGAATAAATTAGTACGCTAAACAATCGTTAAGAGAAATATTAAGCGATCATTTATTAAATATTATTACGGAAATATATACATTGCGATTTTTCTACATCGTGTGTTTTTTTATAGTAGATTATTTGGAAAGCATTCCGGTAACCCGGTCATCTTTGCTCTAGACAAACTTCCAATACTATTGTGTGAATATTAATTAGGGATTAATGGCCAAAATTAAAAATAAATTGTCGATAACGCTCAAATTAAATACAATTCTTAAAACAATCGTTAAGTTATTAAAACCGATATATAAATTGCAATGAAATAAGTCCTTGCATTCACTTTACTTCCATCGCCGGGGCAAATGGATGAGAACAGATATTGGAAAAAGTAATCGGATACTATAATGCTTGGAAACTGGTGCAGATCGTAAGGCTTGGCTTTCGCTTATGTACCGAAACCGTGTCACTTTAGACAACTTTTTAAAATTTCGTGTTATTTTTATTTTTAATTTGTTCGTTTTTTTTCCTATATATATATATACTATAATATTATATCATATTATATATATATTATATATAATATAGTATATATATATACTAGTATATATATATATAATAATATATAAATATATATATATAGTATAAATATATCTATATAGTATGATATATGATATATGATATATATATATATATGAGAGAGTAGTATATATATCATATACTATATTAAGTATAGTTATAATATATATAGATATGTAGTAGTATATAGTAGTAGGGAATTTATATTTAACAGTATATAGTATTTATATGATTAATGATATATATATAAATTATATATAATATATATATATACATTTATACTGATAGCATAGCTTATATATATATATATATAATAAGTATATATTAGTAGTTATATATATATATATATATATATATATATTATTATATACTATTATATATATATAATATAATATATATATATATATTATATATTAACTATATATATATTATATATATATATATAATATAATATATATATATATATATATATTATATATATCATATATAATAGTATATAATAATATATTATATATATATATAATATATTATAGAGATATATACTATTATATATTATATATATATATGTATATATACTTATATAGCTATATATATATATATTATATATATAGTATAGGCCCTTTCTGTTTTACACAATGGGGTGTTGTGAATGTTTTTTTTTTTTGTAATAATATATTTAAATACTATATGATACCGACAATGAATTTCCAGTGTAACGGACATAGATCAAAAGTTCGAAGCTATTTTTTAAATAATTTTTACAAATCACATTTTTGTTAATTAACAGTTTTAAAAATGAATAATCTAATCGAAAGGCTACGACACTGTACAGAAAACCAATTACATATTGTGGAATCAGCGTATAAAGCTAATAACACCTAATGTTAGTAAAATAAAAAAACAAAAAAAAACATTTTTTTTTTTCATAAATTAAATATCTCAAAAAGTAAGGAGAAACTTACAGAAAAAACAATTACATATTCGGAATCAGCAGTATAAAGCTTATTACAAATATGTAAGAAATAACAAATAAAAAAAAAAAAACATAAAGAAATAATAATTAGGCGGCTCGAGCAAACGGGACAGAGGGGGGCATCGTTTTCCATACCCGTAGGGAGTGGCGGAGGAACCCGCGACACCCAAATACAAAGAGTGCGGGGTTCCGGCAACCCTCCTCCGGAGGGCAGAATAGTCCTATACGCCTGTCGTTCCCTCCCCCGGAAGGCGAGATACCGCGACTCCCTGCATCCAAAATTTGGCGTTTACCCTTGGGTATGTGCCTTTAGTTAAAAAAAGAAATTTTATTTTTTTAAACGTTACGGATCCGTAAAACTAAACTGGTCGCTATATATTTTTTTAAATCATTCCCGTCACGAAATTCATTTGTTGGTATCATATAGATGAGCCAATATAATTTCTAAAAAAAAAAAAATATTCAAAACTGACCATTTCATGTAAAAAGAAAAAGGATCTGACTTTGAAAGACGAAGTGTAAGGTGTGGAATATATATATATTATATATATATAATATAGTATCTTTGATGTTAGGATTGTGTGACGTGTGGTGGTATATATATAATATATATATATATATTATATATATATATATATATAGATATATATATATATATAATTACTATATATATATATATATATAATATATATATAATATATATATTATGCTGGAAATTGGAGTTAATAGAGCGCCAAAATGAAGAAAAGAATTCAAGATACTTTTTAAGAAAAAGTTTATTTAAAGAGAAATGTAGATAATCTATGTATTAAATCTTAAAAATGCTGTAGTTTCCAATGTAAAACGAGAGTCTGATTAACAATAAAGTGAATTAATAAATTAAATTTTATATGTTTCACATCGTAAAATGTTTGGCACGGGTTATGATAGAAACTCTTGATTAAGGTTGAGGCCAAATTTTAACCTTATGAGCAATTTTTCAGTGCAGAATGAGGCGTTTGTTGTAAGTACCTTTTAGAATAGAAAATTTATGATCACAACTGTTTATTAAATATGTTGTAATGATTATGAGCAAACACCATGTAGTCGTTTCATCATTATTTATTCTTTTTATAGATTGTTAATTTTTGTAGAAAAAATTGTGTGATATATATAATTTAAGTGCCTATGAAGCAAGACTGACGCTAACCTAACGCTAACCTACTACCTAACTAGAGCTTAACTTAACTTACCTAAACCTAACCCTTAACTTATCCTAACCTAACTAATTTAACATAACCGATTACCCTAAAAACGTGGTTACATAAAAAGTCCTATTCGAGTTATCTTTAATATATATATATATATCATATAATATTAATATTTTCTTAGTTTATGTGAAAATTGTAAAAACTTCTCATGGGATAATAGAAATAAAAATATAGGTAATGTTTTAACTCTATATAGCATATACTATTATATATATATATTATAGTAATTTTATCATTGTCTCATATTTTGTAAACAAGTTTCGTACATGTTCCTTCGGCTCGCGCTGATTTTGCGTTTATTTATGGCAACTTCAACATACATTATACATAGATATAAAAATATAGGTAATGGTTTAAAGTCTCTATACACCTAGTTATTAAACCCCATATTTTTTTCTCTTCTAATTAATATATATATATATATATAATATATATATAAATATATCAGTATATATATATATATATATATATATATATCAAACTTACCGTAA
>JABUQX010064573.1:30000-32500 GCA_015478945.1 Trachelipus rathkii
ATGCCAAAAGTACTTGCAAGTACCAAGCACAAGTACCAAGTACAAAAGGCTCAAGTACAAGTACAAGTACAAGTACAGTGGTTTTAGAAACTGCAAGTACAAGTACAAGTACAAGTACTCCAAAAAATGTACTTAAGTACAAGTACTTGTACTTGAACCCAACCCTGATATATATATATATATATATATATATATATATATATATATATATATATATATATATATATATATATATATATATATATATATATATATATATATATATATATATATATATATATATATATATATATATATATATATGTATATATATAACTATATATATATATATATATATATATATGACAATGTTCCTAAGTGGATTATATAGAGAAAATGGCAAATGGGATTTTTAAATTATTTGCTTTGATTGATCAAAACATTTAGATCCATTATTTTTCTGCAACTACAAATAAAAAGCTAAATAAAAATTCATAGTGTCTTTATTTCTTCCATGTTTTGGAATTTAATTTTGAAAATAGAATTTATTGTTAGGATTTTATCATTGCCTAATAAATATAATTATTTAAAAAAGTAATTAATCAACGTTAGATTAATTGAGATTGATTAAAATTTAATTATTATTTAATAAGAGAAGAGATTAGTTTAGTTAATAGTTTCGTTAGGTGATTTCGTAGGATAGGTCAGGTTAGGCGAGATTGGGTTAGATTTGTTAGGTTAGGTTATGTTTGGTTAGGTTAGGTTAGGTTAGGTTAGGTTAGGTTATGTTATTTAGTTTATGTTACGTTTAGTTCATTTAATTTTTCAGTTTTTATACTTACTTTTGCCCGTGTTCCTTCATTTTGCTAGTTCCTATTTTGTCTCTTTATTTACAAATCCTAATGTTATATTTAACAACATTACAGTAACTCCATGAATACATACGGAAAAAATAATTTAAATAATAAACAAAATAAAATAATATTAAAAATGAAAAAAAAAATCTCATTTAAGACATATAATAAAGAGTGTCCAAAATCGACTTTCTGAAACCACAAACTTTAGTCTAAAATAAATAAAAAATCCTTTAATTCTGATTTTTCCTCGGTTCATGAAATGCAATTCTTATTTCTATCCAGTTAGGAACATTTACCATATATATATATATATATATATATATATATATATATAAGTATACTCTATATATATATATATATATATATATATATATATATATATATATATATATACAGTATATGACATATGCATTTGTGATCAATGAATATTTCTTGTCTGGCGTTAGAGTCGCTTGGGTCCGAACACGGTCGGTACTCTCTCTTTCTCGCTCTCTCTCTCTCTCTCTCTCTCTCTCTCTCTCTCTCTCTCTCTCTATATATATATATATATATATATATATATATATATATATATATATATATATATATATATATATATATATATATATATATATATATATATATATATATATATATATATATATATATACACTTAGAAAAAAGTTTAGTTAAAATAACAACTTTTTGAGTCTTTTCTACTACTTTTCGGGTTCCTGTGAGCTCCAACCTCTAAAAAGTTAACTTTACTACTTTTGGATAGTAGAATGAAAACTACTACTTGTAGTAGTCGAAACGCTTTTTAGTTTAGTAGTAAAATGAACTTTTGTTCAGTTGTATAAATGACAACCTAATTTTAACTACTTTTTTTTTACTTTAACTAATAGTAGAAAGAGAAATAGTAAATTTTACTACTGATTTGAAGCGTTATATTTGCTACTTTTGTAGTTGTCATTGCGTGATTGTAAAATATATTCCACGCATTGACCACCATCATTATCAGCAACTTGAATTTACTTCAATACCTTATATTATTACGTCACATCACGTCATTGAACTCATATTGATAATGATCCATATTGATTCGATCACCGGCCACTCTGGAGTGAGGATTCGAACTCTCACCTCTTTAGCTTCCTGCATATTGTCGAACCACTAGACCAGTCTTTCTCAAAGTGGGCGATAACGCCCCCTTGTGGGCGCTGGAGGCCTAGAGGGGGGCGGTAAGGGGCCTAGAAAAAAATGGGGGGTGTTGAAGTGGTTTAGGGGGCGATGGCTGATTTGTAATTTCATCTACTTAATATTTTAAAATTCACTGAAATTAAAACCTACCTACTACACAACATCGATTATTTAGTAATTTTAGTTCATATTTCTGCCCTGTTTGATTGTATAAATTTTAGTTTTTATACTATATATATAATATATATATATATATATATATATATATATATATATATATATATATATATATATATATATATATATATATATATATATATATATATATATATATATATATATATATATATATATATATATATATATATATATATATATATATACATATATATATATATATATATATATATATATATATATATATATATATATATATATATATATATATAACCTATATGTATACTACTCTTTCAATAACTCATATA
>JABUQX010064573.1:42500-44486 GCA_015478945.1 Trachelipus rathkii
TGGAATAACCTACACCTTGTCAAAACAATTACAGAGTGTCCATTTGAACATTGTCAGTGCAATAAACTTAGACAATAAAAAGATAGACAAAATACAGACACAGAGTTTAAAACCATATTCACACAAGCTAAAAATATAAGCGACAGCTTAGGTATTGAAATAACAATTCCAAGAACTACGAAGTTCCAGAAACATCGTTGTAATGTTCCTACATCAGATCCCGAATCATTTTTATTCCGTTTATTGATGATCTGATTTCTTCGTTGACTGATCGATTTCTCTCGCATGAAACCACTATCATTTCACTTCAGTATATTTTACCAGAAAAGTACAATGTACCTTATAAGCATATTGAAAAAGCATCCTCTTTTATAAAGACGACCTTCCAGACCCTCACGAGGATACACTAAAAGGAGAGTGGTGTCTCTGGCAGCGTAAATGGCTGTTAGAAAATGAAAAACCAAAAACTGCGATCGGTGCTTTGGCTGTGTGACAAGAGGAGGTTTCCTAACATTGCTACTCTCCTGAATATCTTAGCAGTATTGCCTGTATCCACCGCAACAGTAGAAAGAACCTTTTCGACATTAAGGCGTCTGAAAACATATTTATGGAATAGTGTTGGAGAGGATCGCATTACAGGTCTTGCTTTACTGTCAATTCATCGAGATCTCAGCACAGAAGTCAGCAATGAAAATATTTTGAATCACCTCAGTCAAAAAGCAAGGAAACTGAAATTGACTTTATAAAACGATGGTAAGTTCTTATGAGAATTATATATATATATATATATATATATATATATATATATATATATATATATATATATATATATATATATATATATATATATATATATATATATATATATATATATATATATATATATATATATAAATATAAATATATATATATATATATATATGGGGTAATGGCGTGCACCTAAGGGAAAAATTAAATAACAAACTTAAATTTAAAGAAAAATTAAAACTTTATTATCGAAGATAATCTTAAATGAATTGAGAACAAGTAGCAGCAATTCAAAATTTAAAACTAAATTCCCCCCCAAAAATATTAACGAGTTTTAGTCCTTGAGCGGTATTACCCGAACATGGAGGGCAATAGCGTTCACATGGTAGGGTAATGGCGCGCAGAGTGTAAATTGTTTATTGGAGGCAATAGGATGGTGCATAGCACGATCCTGCCTTAATTCTATCCTTAATTTGAACTAAAGGGAATGTTATATTCCTTTGAGGCATTTCTAATCGATGTTCCTGAAGCTACTGCATTCATTGCTGCCTGCATTGTTGCTACTGTCCACGAAGCCTTTGATGTACATCGTTCCATTCTTCTTGGCATCCGTTGATAGTGTGCATATACGTATATATATATATATATATATATATATATATATATATATATATATATATATATATATATATATATATATATATATATATATATATATACATATATATCTATTTGGGGTAATTCCGCTCACCCAAACGCCATTACCCCCCTTCGACATGTTTGATATTTTTTGGATTACTTTATGGCACACAAAAGCATTTTCAAAAAACTAAATATGTGAATTAAATACTAAATGCATGTAGATGATATAAATAATAATAAAAAGTTCTAAATTAAAACGTAAAAATTGTTACCTTTTATCATAGAGACTTCCAATTTTATATGAAAAAGTGAAAAATAATAAATTTGAACATCACAATCAAAGTACTCTTTCGCCTGCGGTCAGTCGACTACTGGCGTCTTATATTGATGCACACGATATGGCAACACTGATACCATAGTGTAATTTCAAGCGTTTCAGGAAAAACTTGGGTGAGCGGGATTACCCACTTTATGAAAGACATCATTCCCTATATATATATATATATATATATATATATATATATATATATATATATATATATATATATATATATATATATATATATATATATATATATATATATATGCATATATATA
>JABUQX010064574.1:0-2500 GCA_015478945.1 Trachelipus rathkii
TATTATATATACATGCTGCATACATTCTAGTGAAACGTCCTTCACATCATTGTTTTGTCGGCTTGCATTTATGATAACGGGGTAACCTTTTTTTCAGTGCTTCATAAGATTTTGAGAAAAAACAAGATTTTAAATGTTCGATTTTGGCAATGGAAGAACTTGCGAATCCAACAAGGAACAAGTCGTGGCTGAGTTAGAACTTACCGAACACATTCGCGTTTTTGGCATTGGAAACTTTAAAGGCCAGTTCTGCTGCCAGTGTATACATAAGTGAAAAACAGCAAATTTGTACACTTGTGTTTGGTATTCGACCGACGATTTAAATAAGGCAAAATTTTACACAAAAATGTTGAATTCAATTTTAAGACAATAAATTCTCTTCGTTTCGCCTCTTCATATCTTCGGAACATCCTACTGGAGTACTTACTCCTTCTCTCCTTAAAATTTAATTTAACGTCAATATTCGGGATCAAGAAAAAGCTTACCATTCAAAAAATGGATTAAGAATATTTTGAGATTATTTTAAAGAAGTCTTCGTTCAAATAAAACATAGCAATGTATATATAAGCTTTGCTATTAATAGTACTTTCCTCCGTATTGGATAAAAGTTGAAAGTCCTCTGCAGCTCTTTCTTTACATACAAAACATGATCATGTATGATATAAATAAACACTTAGCTATAGAGAATTTCATAAAGAATAAAGGGTCAACTACGCGAATTATATATATATATATATATAAATATATATAGCAGCAGGCAGCATGTTGCTGGTTAAGTTGGAGCAGGCGTTGGCATTATATATATTGTTGCTGCTGGTACATGCTGCTACAGCAGCGTTGGCATATATTGCTGGTTATTGTTGTTACTACATACAGCAGTTGGCGGGTTGGCTGCTGCTGCTGCTATTGGCTGGCATACAGCGTAGCTGGCATGGTTATTACATACAGGTTAAGGCTGGTTGTTATGGTTGCTATTATACAGTTACATATTGGTTATATATAGATATATATTGGTATATATATGATAGATATATATATATACATACATATAGAGTATTATATTTACGTGTATATTATTATTATTATTATTATTATCATATTCCACAGTATCAATATCAGAATATTTATTATCTTTCTGGTCTCACTCCTTCTATGCCTACTTATACTTCTTATATAATATTATTATTATTGGTATATTACATGTACATTGCTGTATTGGTTAAATAATGGATGTTAATAATTAAAACTACCACTGATATGAGTGTTCATAAAATTATTATCAAGATATTGTTATTATTACTAATATTGTTAGTTATTATACATACATACATATACAACACACATACATATTATTCACACATTACAGCCATATTACATACTGTTGTTGCTGGCTGTTGCTGGTTATGTTGTTGGTTATTGCTATTGCTGGGCTATTGGCTGCTGGCTGGTTGCTACTACTATTGTTACGGTGATATTGCTACATATATATACATATTTGTTATGGCTGGCTGTTCCTTTCGTGTGCCATGCTATTATTATATATTATGTTGGTATTATTATATGGCATGGTTATTATATGATATGCTTTAGCGGTTATTATATATGAGCGATATGTTATATTATTATTATATATTATATATACATATATATATATATCTATATAATCATATACATATATTATATTATATGATATACATATATTACATATTATTATATGTTGTTACATACGCATTGGCTGTTGTTGTTACAACGTACTACATATTACACATATATTGATATTATTACATTATTATTATTGTTGGTTGTTATTATTATTATTATTATTATTATTGGCTGTTATTAATTATAATTATATTGTTACATAGTTATATTATATACCGGTATACATATTATTATTACTAATATTGTTAATTGTTATACATAAATATTATATTATTGGCTGTGTTATGCCATTGGTTAGCTATATTGGCATTAGCATATTATTATTATTGGTCAGCTCCTTCCTCCTTTCTTCTATTGCTGGTTGTTGAGTTGCCATGCTATTATTATTATTGGTTATTATTATTGGCTACACATTACATATATTATTGGTTGGTTGAGCAGTTGTTATGAAGAAGGTATATTATTGTTGGCTATTATTATTACATATTATTATTATTATTATATATATATATATATATATATATACTCCCAAAAATATTATTGTTACAAAATTGAATTTGTAAAAACCCGTAAGAAATTACTATATCCAAGGTGATAACTCATGGTTTCGATATGTACCCTTCACACTTTAAGTTTGGACACTTTTTTGTCGCTGCATGTTAAGTAATTATGGAATGGGGTGATAACCAAAACCGTGATGCTATTATAGCGTTACATAAGTATGTTGTATGGCAAATGAAAAGAGTACAATTTTCAAGACTGTAACCGCTTAGTATTAGTCGTATGTGTGTCGTGCTATAAAGTTATACGAGAACACTGATGAGAAAGATCATCATAG
>JABUQX010064574.1:22500-23627 GCA_015478945.1 Trachelipus rathkii
TGCTCTTTTTGCTTTCGTGGTCGTGTCGTGAATACGATTTGTGAATCTGAGTCCGTTTGCCTCTTTGATTTCGTAAATATCGTTGGTGAATCTCATTCATTGCCATTCTCATATTTTCATGATCAAATCTTTTATGGCTTTTCAAGTGTTAACTATTCAAATTAAGTTGTGATTTAAACTGTTTTCGTATCTGTCGTATCTACATGGTATTAAGGCCTACGTAGGTGAAGAAAGTTTACCCTATTACTACCTGTTGATTGAAAAAAGGTATTTCAATCTAACTGTGGAAAAGAAACAATTTTCCAACGAATTAACCACTTACCATCACCCGTCTACTGATTTTATTCAAAGTAAGTCGTTTTTGTTTCCTTTCATTATTATTTTAGGGTACATTTCTCCATCTTCGTAATACCAAGTTAAATTTAAATTTATCACAGTTTAAAGAGCTAACCAAACTACTTATGCATAAAAATGTGTATTTGACTCATTTTAAATTTGACACTGCGCACATATGAAATGAACTGCGCACGTTTAAATTGAACAAACAGCGCAGGTGTGAAAACAAATGCGCACTCCTGAAATGAACTGCGCACGTGTTCAAAGTGAACAGCGCAGTTCATTTCAAGAGTGCGCATTTATTGTTT
The DNA here is from genome assembly GCA_015478945.1 of Trachelipus rathkii. Lineage (NCBI taxonomy): Eukaryota > Metazoa > Arthropoda > Malacostraca > Isopoda > Trachelipodidae > Trachelipus > Trachelipus rathkii. Next base: position 23,145 of record JABUQX010064574.1, read on the forward strand.
TCACACCTGCGCTGTTTGTTTAATTTAAACGTGCGCAGTTCATTTTAAGAGTGTCCGCGCATTTGTTTCCACGAACGCTGCGCTGTTCACTTTTAAATGTGCGCAGTTCATTTCAAAAGCGCATTTGTTTCACACCTGCGCTTGTTTGTGTCATTTTTAAACGTGCGGCAGAAGTTCATTTTAAGAGTGCCATTTTGTTTCCACACCGGGACCTGCGCTGGATCACATTTAAAACGTGCGCAGTTCATTTCAGGAGTTGCGCATTTCTTTTCAACACCTGCGCTGTTAGCTGGTTCAACTTAATACGTGCGCGAATTGACTTTGTGTTGGTTCATTTGTGCGCAGTGATTTTTGTATTGCCTCACGTGTGCGCAGTAACCTTATACGTGCGCAAATTGACTTTGTATTTGCTTCAAGTGTGCGCAGTACACTTATATCGTGCACAATTAACTTTGTTTGCTTCCATTTGTGCGCAAGTGGGCT
>JABUQX010064575.1:0-20000 GCA_015478945.1 Trachelipus rathkii
CCTCTTCTCTCCCTCATCTCTCCTCTCTCTCCCTCCTCTCCTCTCCCTCTCTCTCTCTCTCTCTCTTCTCTCTCATCTTCTCTCTCTCCTTCTCTCTTCTCTCTCTCTCTCTCTCTCTGCTCTCTCTCTCTCTCTCTCCTCTCTCCTCTCTCTCTTCTCTCTCTCTCTCTCTCTCTCTCTCTCCTCTCTCTCTCTCTCTCTCTCTCTCTCTCTCTCTCTCTCTCTCCCTTTCCCCTCTCTCTCTATCCTTCCTCTTCTTCCCTTCTATCTCACTCTCTTTCTTTGTCTCTCTCTCCTCTCTCTCTCTCTCTCTCTCCTCTCTCTCTCTCTCTCTCTCTCCCCTCTCTCTCTCTCTCTCTCTCTTCTCTCTCTCTCTCTCTCTCTCTCTCTCTTCTCTCTCTCTCTCTCTCTCTCTCAATTTCTCTGAATATATGGAGGAGACTGGAAAGGAGAGTAAATTTTGGGCTAGTAATGCTTTGTTTGGGAATATAGCTTTGTTCATTTTCCACCAATTAAGGAATTCTTCTTTTCCCAGATTGTAAATTGATTTTTCTGGTAAAAAAAATTTCAGTTTCTTTAAGAATTTCACCTTTTGAAGAGCCACTTACTTTTCTTTTTTCCTTTTTACACTAACTGACTCGCTGTCACTTTCACTTTCTTCAAACTTATAAAAACTAAGTAACTTTGCAGTAATTTCTTTTCTTAATGTTCCTGATGATTTTGAGGTACTTTGCAAATGTAAGTTTATTGTGGATAATGCTCATATCTGAAAATGACTCATCGCCTGAACCTTCTTCTTTACTGCTACTACTATTATCACTTTCTACCTTTAATTATTTACATATTTCTTCAAGCATCCATTTTCTACTCAATTCTCTTATTTCATTAGAAAATAAAGGTCAGTTAGTATCTTGGGTCTACTACAGTATTTAAAACAATTATCTTGTTTTGATATATGTCTATTGATCCTTTCTCTTTCTTTATATTCAGCTCAAATATGTAGAATAATTGATGATATAATTGATTTTGCCTTATAGTTTCCGTAACCCATGAGAAATGGTTGCAAAACTCTTAGAATTTTTTCAAGTATTTGCCATTTATTAGCAGTCAAAGCTTAAATTATTGATTGTTCTATAATATAAACTTGCAGAGGTCTTTTCAAACAATCAATTCTTTCTAGAATCAAATAAGTGCTATTCCACCTTCTATTAACATCTTGAATTTGCATAAGTGGGCTTGCAAGATGTGGATTCAAGTCTCTTTGTATTCTTTTAAGTTCATTACAGCTTAAAAACTGGAATAATTAAAATGTGTACAAATATTCCTACATTTCTTTATTAAATCAAACACTGTTCTTGAGTAAAACTAAGGCATCTTTAATAAATTTAAGTTTATAATAAAACCAGAAAAACTTGTGTATCCTGCTAAATCAGTCCAAGTGCATGCTTATATGCTCCATCTCGGAAGCATCAAATGGGATTATGTTAGGCAGAATTTCCCAATTAATCATTGTTAAATTTCAAAAACTCATAGTGTTTTAATTCCAGAATGAGAACCTGGGGAAATACTTGCAATGGAGTACACACAGTCCATTTTTTCAAATTCGCTGGTAAGCCAGAGTGCAGTAAAGAAGTAAAATGAGTCATTTGATTATTTAGGCTTCTCTATGTATCATGTTAGTAAATGATAATCTAATCAGCTTAGATAACTTCTCGATTACTGCTGATCATCTCAATATCCTGTATGAAGTTGGTAACATTTTTCTCTACAAAATATTTTCTACTAGAATAAAGATATTTTTGTTGAAGATGGGCAATAAGTAAATAATGAATCCCTTCTCTTCTGTGACCGTGAATGGCTGGTTACTCATTGTGATAAAAAATTTATTTTTCTTGTGATTTGGGTCATTGATATGCCAAATCTTTTTTGCGGGAGAAACTCTCCTCAAAAATCACTTATTTCACGGCTTGGATTCTATTGCTCTTTTTGTGGTTTCCCCTGTTCTAGGAAATACAAGACCTCCCTTTTACTATTAAAATTTTTTTGACTTCCAGATATTCTCTTCAATGAAGATTTTCCATATGTTCATGAAGTGGAGTTGTACTAAATAAAGATTTTATGTGAAAGTATAAAAATATTTTTTTTTTACATTTCTTTATTAGTTAAAGGAAAGTTCATTAAGAAATTATGTTCCAGCCGGGAATTTTTTTTGTTGATCCGGCTAAATTCCGGTTCACGGCCGATAAAATTTCAGTTCCAGTAACACCCCTAATTATATTATATAATATATATATATATATATATATATATTATATATATATAATATATATATATATATATATATATATATATATATATAATAATTATATATATATATATATATAATATATATATATTACTTACACGGGTAGCTATATATATATATATATATATATATATATATATATATAGTGCTGTTACCTAAAAAAGGCCCACCCATTTTTGTTATGCAAAAAAGGCCCACCCTGTATCTCCGTATATATGATGTGTAGAGCGAAAAAAATTGGTGGACCCATTAACACCATCGAGTATGCATGTTTAAAGGTGTTATAATGGTTCAAATTCGATTTTTTTAATTTTGGCAATTTTTTGAAATTTTTCAAAAATTTCACCTACTTTTTGACGATTGTGAGTGACCATTTTTGTACTTTTCCAGTCAATACTGCATTAAGAACTCTATAAATTATATTAATATTGAATTAAATTATGTTACTCCCATGCAAAAGGTAATCCCACAACAAATTTCAAGAAATTTGGTGCAGCCAATCAACACACAGGTACCATGGAAAAAGACATACAAAAAGGGCCCATTTGTATGACAAAAAAGGCCCACTTTTTTTTTGAATGAAAATTGGCCTGTATATGTGTTATAACACCTAACAACATGGTATATTGTTTATTTTTTGTTTACTTTAGTATATTGTCTAAAAAAATCAAAAAACAATTTTTGTTATGTAAAAAGGGCCCACTTTTCATAAATGTTATCTAAAAAGGGCCCATCTTTATTTTCACCATTGTTGTATATATATATATAGCTATAAGAAGGTTCTAAGAGAAAGCTGAAGTACATCAGCAGCAGTAGCAGTGATTTTGGAAGTGATTTTGGAATTTTTGCTTAATTTGAGGAAATTTACCTTTTTTTATTTTATTATTTTTTTTTTTAATTTAAAAAAAAATATAAAATTTCTTCATATTTAGTCACCAAAAACCTTAAATAACAAAATAATAACCTAAAAACACAAAAAAAATTAACTTTAGAGAGAGTTATGAGGGTTGACCCAAATGGGATGATTTTTGAAAAATTTGAGGAAATTTTACCTTTTTTATTTTATTATTTTTTTTATTTTAATTTCAAAAAAAAAAAAAAAAAATTCTGCCTATTTAGTCACAAAAACCTTAAATAACAAGATAATAACCTAAAAATACAAAAAAATTAACTCTAGCAAGAGTTAAAAGGGTGGGGCCCTTTTTGTCATACACATGGGCCCTTTTTGCAAACAGCGGGCCTTTTTTTTTGTTCACTTCGAGTCTAAATAATTTTAACAATTTTTAAGCAAAACAAAAAATTTTTATGTGGTAACATACATAGGACCTGCCATTCTAAGAACTTATTTTAAAACTCATATATGTTAAATAGTTTAGTAGTTATTGCAAAATTAAAATTTTGGGCCCTTTTTACTTAAAAGCACTATATATATATATATATATAATATATATATATATATATATATATATATATATATATATATATATATATATATATATATATATTTTATAATATAATATATATATATATATATATATATATATATATTATTATATATATAATATATATATATATACCGGTAATTATATATATATATATATATATTATTATATAATAGTATATATATATATATATATATATATATATAATATATATATAAAATAATATAGTATATATATATAATATATACTGTATATATATATATATATTATATGTTAATATATATATATATTATATATATAGATATATATATATAATACTATATATATATAATATATATATTAGGATGTACCGGAACCAGAATTTTTGGTTCCGGGCCGGAACCGGAACTTTTTGACTTCCGCTACACCTTACATATTCTACTTAAAACTTTTCCTAATTAACAAGTGGAGTCTCTCTAGAAGTATCTGGCATCTTGACATATCCATACTGTGAGCTCTTAGTTTTTCTGTAAGCCAAAGATTAGAAACAGCCGGATCAATAAATTTATTGATTTACTGTAAAAAAATGGGATCCAGAGTACAACAGAGTCGTCAAAGTTTTAAAAGTTTTTTTTCAAAAAAGCATTTTTTTTAAAAGCTTTTTTCAAGCGGATAACGTGTTTGAGGATAAGAGATCACGTTTTAACTCCACAACACATGGAGAGAAACTTATTTTCCTACACCACAAACGATTTTCAAAATCAAAATAAATTCATTTTTTAAGATAAAGATAATTATGGAAAATCTGTGTTTTAAATTTTTTAAATTTTGCTTAAACAGTTTAGTTAATATTTTCATTGTTTTTAGTAATTTCTACTTTAAATGTTAATTTCTTTTAATAATAAAATAATAATAATATATAATAATAATAATAATAATAATAATAATATAATAATAATAACACTTGGTTAACATGAAATTTTCTTGGGACGGGGTTTTGCAATTGATTAATTATTGATATATTTGATGTGCTATTCCAATAATGTAATCAGTTTTTGCGTAATTCACATCGCAATTTGTGAGATGATTGTGTGTAACACAGTTTGTAAAAATGTTTATGATTCTTACCTTTTTCAAGAGTGGTCTGTTTCACATTATCGGATTATATATATATATATATATATATATATATTTATATATATTATATTATTATATATATATATATATATATAATATATATAGTATATATATATATATATATAATATATAATATATATATATATATATATTTATATATATATAGGCCTATATATATATATATATAATATATATATATGTATTTTGTACTTTATTTATATTTTTAAATAGGCCCTTATATATATATATTATTATTTTATTAATATTATATTAAATATATATATATATATAATATATATATATATTATATTATATATATATATATATATATATATATTAGTATATATATTATATATATATATAGGCCCTATATATATATATATATATATATATATATAAATAATATTATATATATATATAATATATATATTATATATATATATATATATATAATATTATTATATAATATATATAGGCCCTATATATATATAATATATATATATATAAATATTATTTATTTTTCTTTTAAATATTTTCAGACTTATAATATATATATAATATATATCATATTATATATATATATATATATTTATAAATATATAATAAATATATTATATATATATTATATATTGATATATGAAGGGAGAGAAACAAATCACAATGATATGATACATGTCTTGATAGATATATATAAACATATAATACAAAACTATGAATAAAGTGGTAATATGGACAACAATGAATGTAATAGAAAGAATGGGTTTTAGTTAATGTAAACATACCTACGATTGTAGTAACTTTCTCTTCGTAGACGATCTACTGTGCATAGCATCTGGAATATCCCTCATCAAGCTCCAACAATAGTCGGCCACATATTGATATCCCACTTGCCCTGTTAACGTCCTTCATGAACTTTAGATCTTGATGGGAGCGTTCACCCTGGCTCATCACTAACATCGCCTAGGTTACCGGAAATGTGATTTGAGAATGTAAGTAGTGCAATTTTATACTCATTTACATCCATGAGAATGAAAACTGTCTAGCAGTTCTTGTATTGTTAGTGGTTCTCGGCTTTCGTGTTCCCCAGAAAATTCTGTACTACATCTGAAAAGGCATTCCACGCTCTTGGCCTTTAACACAGTCATTGTTGTAGCAAAGCCAGCATCACGGAGGAGGTCCGTATTTGTATGGCCATCAAATATCCCAGCTTTTTCCTTCTCGTCACTCAGACCAGGAAACTTTGAGCATATATAGCGGAAGCATTCACCATCATGGTCTAGGGCCTTCACAAATTGTTTCATCAAACCAAGTTTTTATGTGTAGTGGAAGTATGATGATGATTCTCTCTGTACAAGTGGTTCACGTACGATGTTCCTGTCACCTGTCACCTGGCGTCAAGGTTTCCCTCAGTGGCCATTCTCTTTTGGTCCAGTGATCCTCTGCCGCCGGCTGTTCCAATAGCACAGGAAGCAGGAATATTTGGTGAAACCTGCTTGCTGACCGAGCAGAATGTTTACCATTTTGAGGTTGACGCATATTAACCCTCCATGTACCTGATATTGTAGCCTCTCCAAAACTGTCTTGATATTTGCATACTCCTCTCTCATCCGTACCGAGTACCCTACTGGAACCGAAGCATATCTGTTGCCATTGTGTAACAACACACACTTTAAACTGCTCTTGGAAGTGTCAATAAACAGTCGCCACTCACGTACATTGTATGCTGGGAGTCCATAGCGAGTAGTAGGCTGCAACTTCACTGCAATACACAAGGCTACCATCTGACTGGAAGAGCCCCGCAGCTCTGCTTCTCTGTTACGATAAAATGTTACTCTTGTGCCATGGTCCAGTAGTCATTTTTCATGCAACCTCGAAGCCAACAGCTCAGAGGACAACTTCGGCAAATACAACTCTCGTATAAGATCGTTCAGTTCACCCTGGGGTAAACAATGACGGACCATCCGACTGTATTTCAGATGGATGATAGACATCATCCAGGTCATTGGCATCCATACATGTAGGCGTACTAAAGTTACCACATGCTTCCCGAATATCGACCGCAGTAAAACTTATCTATACTGAGATATATGCAGGATGTAACGTCTATACAGCCTACGTAGTGCGCACATTGAATTTTGTCATTCCTAGGGAATAAGCAAAAAAATAGGATCCATGATTGCACGAAAACGGGATGTGATATAGCAAAAACAGATTATATATTTGGAATCAGCCAAAAATTCTAAGGATGTTCTGCTACAAAAGTCAATCCAAGAAAAGTTTCACCTTTTTTTGTTGACCAGTGTAATAATAATAATAATAATAATAATAATAATAATAATAATAATAATAATAATAATAATAATAATAATAATAATAATAATAATAATAATAATAATAATAATAATAATAATAATAATAATAATAATAATAATACCTTGTACAAATTTTATTTATCCCCAGGGTCTAGATTCTAGAGCAGGTTGGCACAAAAGAAATCAAATGATTTAAATCAACTGATTTTTTTTTGTGTGATTTTTTTTATAAAAAATCATGACTTTTTATTTTTTTTATTTTTTTTTTTTTTTAGGCAAATTTTTTTTTTATAAATTAATAATTAATCATAGTTATCACCTAATTAATGATAAGTATATTTCATTTATATAATAAGTAAATTCATCAACGTAGTTTCAAGTCATTTTTAATAAAGAAATAAATAAAATTAGAGTACTCAGATATTATACAGTATATATATATAATTTAAATAACTTAATTAAACTAAATAATAATTATATGTACTAAACTTATTATTAATTAGGTAATAATTAGGATTATTTACTAATTTTATAAAAATAATAATTAAAAAAGCAATTTGTCTAAAAAAAATTAAAAAAAATAAAAAAAAATTCCAAAAAAACAACAACATTGTTCTAGAGTATTAAAGCTATCGGTTCGAGTGTGAAACTATTGTTTCATATTTAAAGTTTTCGAAACTAATTGTCAAGTCACTTTATCATGATATTGTTACATTATATCAATTTTCTATATTTTTTATGCAAAATCATAACTGAGTAAATGACAAATCAATTACTGAATTTTTTAAAGAAAGACATTTGAAAAAATAGAAAGTTCCGGTTAGTTCCGGCCGGAACCGGAACTTCTAAAAAATCGAGGTTCCGGTACATCCCTAATATATATATATATATATATATATATATATAATATTATATATTATATATGTATTTTTTAAAAATATAGATATATATTATATATAGTATATATATATATATATATAGTGCTGTTACCTAAAAAAGGCCCACTTTTTTAAGTTTGGCAATAACTACTAAACTATTTAACATATATGAGTTTTAAAATAAGTTCTTAGATTGCCATGTCCTATGTATGTTACCACATAAAAATTTTTTGTTTTGCTTAAAAATTGTAAAAATTATTTAGACTCGAAGTGAAAAAAAAAAAAAAGCCCACTTTTTGCAAAAAGGGCCCATGTGTATGACAAAAAGGGCCCCCCCCTTTTAACTCTTGCTAGAGTTAATTTTTTGGTATTTTTAGGTTATTATCTTGTTATTTAAGGTTTTTGTGACTAAATAGGCAGAATTTTTTTTTTTTTTTTTGAAATTAAAATAAAAAAAATAATAAAATAAAAAAGGTAAATTTCCTCAATTTTTTTTCAAAAATCATCCCATTTGGGTCAACCCTCATAACTCTTGGTTGAGTTAATTTTTTTAGTGTTTTTAAGTTATTATTTTGTTATTTAAGGTTTTTTGTGACTAAATATGAAGAATTTTTTTTTTTTTTTTTTTTTTTTTTTTTTTTTTTTTTTTTTTTTTAAATAAAAAAAAATAATAAAAAAAAAAAAGGTAAATTTCCTTAAATTAAACAAAAAATCCAAGTGGGCCAACTCTTATAACTCTCTATATATATATATACCGTATATATACAACAAGAGTTAAAATAAAGATGGGCCCTTTTTACATAACATTTATGAAAAGTGGGCCCTTTTTACATAAAAAAAGCATTTTTTAGACAATATACTAAAGTAAACAAAAAATAAACAATATACCATGTTGTTATTTATTATAACACATATACAGGCCAATTTTCATTCCAAAAAAAAGTGGGCCCTTTTTTGTCATACACATGGGCCCTTTTTGATAGCCTGTGTGTTGATTGGCTGCACCAAATTTCTTGAAATTTGGTGTGGGATTACCTTATGCATGGGACTAACATAATTTAATTCAATAATAATATAATTTCTAGAGTTCTTAATGCAGTATTGACTGGAAAAGTACCAAAATGGTTTTTCACGATTGTCAAAAAGTAGGCAAAATTTTTGAAAAGTTTAAAAAAATTCCTAAAATTCAAAAAATCGAATTTGAACCATTATAACACCTTTAAACATGCATACTCAATGGGGTTAATAGGTCCACCAATTTTTTTCGCTCTACACATCATATATACGGAGATACAGGGTGGGCCTTTTTTGCATAACAAAATTGATGGGCCTTTTTTAGGTAACAGCACTATATATATATATATATATATATATATATATATATATATATATATATATATATATATATGTGGCGGAGAGGAAGTACGCTGGGATCAACAAGTGTACCCGACGGTGAGGTACCTCTCTCCGCTCTTTCTTGAAGATGAAAAGTCGATGAATAGAATAGTACGAAAGTCAATTTATAAGAGATTACACAGATGTTAGGTTTGTGATGTTCAAAGATAATGGTTGGGATATCTAGTCAGCACAGCAACCACCTGACATCATCAGAGGTAATACGGAGCAGGTTAGGCTATCTCCGTAACGGAGGAAATTTGTCTTTTAGGACTCCGTAGGCCTGCTGACTTGTATGACTATCGGAGAGGATTGTGATCATTAATTAACAAATTTTCTATATAAATCTTGCCCTGATGTTCAGTTTGAAGATCAGTTGTAAGTATATTATTTACTATAATTAACCAAGGTGTTACTGCACAGGTTTTGACTGAATATTAAGGTTGAAGATTAAATCTAATTATATTTTCATAGATCATAGAATGATATAATTAACCAAAAGTAAACAATCAGGGATGTTGACACACCAGAAAAAGTTCTATATTTAATTAGGTTTGTAATAATTATAACTATTATATTGGTGGAAGAAGGAAGGTTTTACCAACTCAATTAATCCACTGCATAAAATATTTTAAGAGTTTAAATAAGTATAAGTACCAGTGAATAAGCATGGACTGCCAGCACAAACAATCCAGTATCTAATTCACAGAAACAAAGAATAAATAAGAAAGTGATATATACCACAAATATTGATTATCTATTCTTAAATCTATTTCGATATATTATTTACAATAGCTCAAGAAAGCTTCATAGAATTCTAATATCAGATTCGAGAGTGGAAACGAAAGTAGTTTCCAAATATTGTTCATGTAAGAAGTTAAGGTAAGTATTAGGAAATCGGAGGCTAGATTAACATTATAATGACTTAGCTTTGAATTAATGAATAATAGTTTTTCTTTCAGATATCAAGATCCAAGATGAATTTCAGGATAGAATAAGGATCCAAGAATCTGGATTCAAGTCCCAGATACGAAATCCCAGATACGAAGCCTGTTAAAAGTAAGTAACAGTGTTGTTTTTTTGAAAAGGCTTTTACCTACTCTTTATTATATATTATATTATTATATTATTTTACACTTTAAAATTACATATTCATTTGTTTAAAAACTCACCCTATTTTCTAAAAGGGCTTGTTTTATTCCTTTACCCAAGGTTTTCTTGAGTGTTCCTTATACTTTAACAACTGTAAAAGTTTAAGGTAAATTTACTATCATTATTTACCAATCCACAGCTATAACATATTATTTATAAAGTATTGTATAATAAATAAGATTATGGTTAAATATCTTTGTATCACTGACCTTAGATGAATCTAAAATCCGCATATAAGGTCTTCCAGAAAAGCTTTTGGTACAATGATAACAGAAAGTGAGTCACAAGAATACCTATCTAATACTTTCTGTGACTTAAAATTCCTCAAAACATGTATTAAAATATATAACAATACTAGAACAGAAAAGAAACAATATTATAATATATGCAATTTCCACAGGGTTTTCCAATAAATACATCCATAATACTTAAAACTAAACACCATATGGTGAGATTATAAACCACATGGTGTATTTCTCTATTTCTGAGAATTTCCAGCCATATTTAATCTTCCCAGCATCTATACATAAGACATGAACAAGACCTCCCTTATATCCTCCCCCACTAAATCTAAACCCCCCACCTCCATTTTCCACGTCGTTCAAAGAAAGACGGGAGTGTCGAGGCAAAGAGTGTAGTACAGACCCGTAGAGAAGGATACTCAGGACTCTCATAATACTATATATAATACAAAATCCAATGCATACCAAAGAAATATATTTACAATTATGGTTTACAATATGGGGACGGTGTTCAAAGAAGAAAGATCAGCAACGGACTTCTTTTCATCCTCAAACTCTTGAGCCCACAATATTGAAGTCATCTGCCGTTGATTCTCATTCATATCTTTCCACCTGATCCGTTCCATTGCCCATCTCAAACTTGTACGCAGTACAAGTTTGATCTGGGGATCCAGCGCGGTTTCAGGATTACAAACAGATACATTAGCCGAGTTACCTGAAGCAGTTGAAGTATAACTAGGTAAATTTGATGAGTTACATGAAGCAGTTGAAGCGTAACTACAGGAAGGTTGATACAAAGGATTACATTCAGATTGGGAATTATTAATATATGAAAGATTAGGTTCCTGTATAGGATAGTTTTGTGTATGAGAATTTGAATCGGGGAAATAATTTGATGGGAATGACGATGAAAAAGCAACTTGACGATTACCAGACTGCTGGTATTCGGGGATATAGTCCACAGAAACATTATAATTAGGAACAACATTTCTAGGAGGGAAAGGTAATAAATAATTTTGGTCCATTCTACCAGTTCCTTTATTATGACTGGAAACCATAGGACGTGTTCGTCTTTTCTCATTTGCCTTTGGTCGACTTGGTAGAGGTTTGTAAGGTTCATACCTCACAGCAATTTTATTTATTTTAAACAGATGTCCAACCTTTTCCATGAAGTTTACCAGAAATAGACGATTTGGGTGCAAACCGTCCAACAACATAGGAGAGTTCAATATTAGTATTTCTTTATTTAGATATTTAGCATGAGGGGTTATTGGAGTATCTTCACCATTTTTCCCAAGTTTACCATGATAAAAGTCCAGAATATCAGTTCCGCGGATAAGATTTTTATCTGTCCATGTATATTGTGATTCTCTTAAGGACTCAAACAGTTTAAAACTGTGAATGGCGTGATCTCTCATCTTTTCAGGAGACAGTTCAGGGTCATCCAAAGTATATTTGCTATACTTGCTCCCCCAATCGCGAATAATACGCTTTTTATTAAAGGCGTGCATATCCTGAATAGGCGGAATATACAGATAGACTTTAGCCTGAGGATTGATCTTTTTGGTTACTTCTGTGATTTTTTCCATTATGTCAGGTATTTTCTCCAAAGATACATCCTTTACAGGTTCAAACACCGTGGCTACATCATGGTCACCGTTTTTTAACTCCTTCCTTTGCCAGGCGGTGGTCGTTAGAGCCCATATTATTATGTTTTTGACATCCGGAGTCATTAAAGTTTGAACTCGGGATATACAAGACGAGATTTTACGTCCAGAGGCATAGTCAGCCCGTACGGCTACTCCATGTTGATTTCGGAGATACTTCTTTTGGTTCCGAAATAAGGATACTTCAGAGGATCCGATGGCCAAAAGCAAGGGCATCTTTGAAAATGGTTTGAAAAATCAAATTCCAGGTAGTTATTCAATCAATTCTGAAAAACATCAATATATATGTCAATATATAAGCCACCACAAAATTTCCAATCCTACATAAAATACATGAACTAATATTTCCTACGCTAAGATAATATTTTTATTACATGATAACTGTCACGAAGCGAAAAAATGAAGTAGAGTAAAACTAAATCATTTTAACCTTCTCCATTTCTCAATTGTACTATTTGATTGTTGAAATCAGAAGTATCATTTTATTGAGAAATTGACTAGTTAAAAAAAACAAATTTAATTTTATAAAATTTGCTTGTAAAATAAATGAAAGGTAAATTAAAGGTATTAAACTAAACTTTCCATAGTCAGAAATATCAGCTTGGAAAATTACCATAATTGTTCATCGAAACCACCGGCATACCTCATTAACAAAGACCTTTTTTGATTAGGATCATGGTATACTTTATTTCGAAAATACAAACAATCTAGGAAGTCTTTTTCCTGATTATTTGTATTTCCTCATATACTCCTCAATTACTTATCCATTGTCCTACGATTGCGAAGAGGGAAATCTACTCATCCAGCCTGGATTGATCAATAGAACCTCCCATACCTATCTCCTTCAGGAACCAGGAAAATCTGTAATATAAGTTTTAAAGCTCTCCCACTCCACAACCTGTCATGAACATGACAAGCTCGTTGGAGCCGGAGAACTGGTAGATATATATGTACAATAAGTACATATATATATACAGTTCACAATATATATATATAATAAATTCTTTGAGGTACGCGGTTTTCGATGAATATCTCCACAATTACTAGAGGAATTAAAACCATACAGTATATATGTATGCTGTATATATATTTAACCATTGTTGGTTAAATAAAGTAGGGGAAATCCATTTACACAAGACTCTTTAGATCTGTAGTTGAATAATTTATCTTTTTTCTGCCATCATATATAATCCAGACACACAAAAAATAAATTATAAAAAAATTTTTTTTATTAGGGGGGTTTTTTTTTTTTTTTTTTTTTTTTTTTTTTTTTTTTTTTTTTTTTTTAAGCACACCTGCGCGAAAGCACGATGACATTCAAACAAACTTCAATAGATGAGAGGTTTTTTTTAGAACAAAGAGTTCAGAAGTGTAAGTTTGTTAAGAGATTAATAAGATAGGAAATAAGATTTTTTTCGGTAACTTGATGCGCGAGGGGCGTACTTTATGTGTTTTTATACAAAGTCTAGCCTTAAGCCCTCGTATTATCTCATTTGGCTAAGTAGTTATAAACCAATCATTTTTCTCTCTAATCTCAGACTTCTCCGTTTAATCAGCGTCAGTAGCGAATAGTAAAAAATCTTATCGAGATATACTTTAAGAATAAAATAGAATTGACTATTAATACATTGTTCATATCATATAGATCAATGATGGAAACATAAAGCGTTAGACTTTGTGATTTCTCTAAAGCATTTTATTTATTCATTTCATCGCTCATAGGTAATAATCTATCCATATAATTTGCGTCAATTATGTGAGTAAAGTTTCGAAGAAAAATATAAGTATGAGTTAATATAATCTGATGATCGTACATGATCTCTCCTTGGCCGCGAAATGCTAGGAATAGACATGCTCTCTCAAATACCGAGGGATTTCGCAATATCATTAAAACATTATTCACTACTAGAAAATATAATAGCATGTTATTACTTTATAGTAGCGTACCGCAACCGGCGCGACGCGTCCGCACTATACTAAAACACTCTTTGTCATTTGCAGTATACAGGCTGTAACGAAAACAGCCCACCACGCATCCGTAATATTTAACTCCATCCTTGGTAGATTAAATGGATCGTCCCTCAATGTAAGGATAAGAGAGGACAAATAAAAATATAGTTATGTTGTATACACTGGAACTCTCAGAAAGGACAAATCTTAAATAATTATAAGAAGCTCGTTTTATAGTATAATAACTTCGTTGTTCGGAGTTGTACCGATTTCGTGCGATACTCTCGAGTGATATACTCGGTTATTTACTAATTCTCTGTATATACATTCTTCCTCTCTTGTCTACTCTCTCATACTTCGTACCTCTCTGAAGCTTTATAACATTATTTAATCACGATGAGCTATATATTACGTAGACTCTTCAATCCGAAGAGATAGCGTTCTCGTCTGTAGCTTCTAAATATGACCACCACGTCTTACTGACAGTGACTCCACTGTATACAGCCCACATGACGAGTAGATAAGAAGGAGCCGAGACATATCTAATATATACATATGATCCCACGCGCCTAATCGCCTGCGCTGTAAGGTAACGCTATTTTTGAAATTATCTTATGGAAAGGATACTAGATGGGTGAATATAATATAGAAAAATAACCAATATTTAGAGATACTATAATCCGTCGGACGCTCTCTTCGATAATATTATAATAAATGTGCGAGTTACGCTTGACTCGCGATACTATCTCGCACCCGTCACATAACTCCACACGTATAAGTTGTTTAGGGCCCAGATATTGAGTGACGGATAAGCTCGATTTTAGACGTCTATAGTAATAACTACGAGCTCATGAAAAAGAACTAACTCGATAGAAGCTCCATAGACATAAGTCACATAGTATAAACACATATCCCATCTCCAACTATAAACTGCTATGAAGTATATATACAAATAAGAAACCTTGGCGAGATGACTCCTTTCCTTAAGCTGTGCCAATTTACTCTGTTCTTTCTCTTTTTTTTTAGGCAGACTAATAATTATAATAGTAATATTTATGCCCCGGAGAGAAAAGGTTTCTTATAAGAAGAGTTGACAGCGTCGTCGCCGCCCACGCGCAACCAGCACGAAGTGACTGTCTTTATCAATTACTCCATCGTGATGTGACTATGTTGAGCTTTACCGCCCAGGAGCGACGGACTCCATTCGAGTCTAAAAGTTCATAGAGAACATAGAAGGCAAGATCTCTGGCCTCGACCGTGCGTTTCGCGCAGTATCACGTGAGACGTATTCTTACAGTGAAATTGAGCCACATATCTGCTCTCAGAACCCTGATGGATGTCTTGATGACCCGAAGGTCCTCGGTCTCTCGCACGTCTCTTCGAAACGCTAAGATGAAAAACAAGAACTGAAGAAAAAGAAGGAATACCGACATATCCCTCTCTCCGAGTATACCGACTATGGACTATTTATATCCCGCGAACACTCGCGATTGGACACCGAGCGATTCTTTCGAATACGGTCGTGAGCGAATTGATTACGTCCAGGAGCGAACTTATTTCGATGGCGCGGGTACCGAAATAAAGTACCAAGAAGAGCAGCAGCGGCAGCAGCGGCAGCAGCAGCAACAGCAGCAGCAGCAGCAGCAGCAGCAACAAAAATCTACTAGAGAGAGTTGGAGCGGATCGAAACCCAAAATAAAAAAAGATAAGGTTCTCAGAGAAGCCCGAGTACGAGCTTATTTCGATAGCGATCCAATGGAAATAGAATACCCAGAGGAGCGGGTACAACAACGACGACAACAACCCACTTGCGAGAGTAAGAGCGGATCGAAACTCAATATAAAGAAGGAGAAGGTTTCCACAGACCCCCGTTTACAAACTTATTTACAACAACATTCGAAACCCAAAATAAAGAAAGAGAAAGTTTTCAGAGACGATCTCAAATATTCTCAGCTCGAATCGAAATTGGAAAAATTAGACAGACTGCCTCGCAGTAGCAACACCAACTTCAAAGAAGAAATTTTCAAACCCCGAATTTACAGCGAAAATACCCCGAGTACCAGTAGAGCTCAGAACGTCTACTGCGCCGAAGGAGGTGATAACTTTCTTCATCATCACGAAAAGAGCGACCGTAAGAAATGGAAATCGCAATTTTATATAGACTCGCGCGTTTATGATTACGAGCCTTTAATAAAAAGTGAACCAGAAACGGGCGACGTTCCCATCCAGAACTCTCCTAGTCAAAAAAATGACCAAACGGGACAACGTTTGAGTGAAAGTTATAGCCTCACCGATACCCGTGATGTACACCACGCAAAGACGTATGTGCCGCTAGATATATACGATTACGATTCCGCGTCTTCCAGCATGTCTTCTATCATCGGCGATGATAGTCAGTTTTCCGAACTACCTCGCGACGAGAAAAAAAAAGTTGTTTACAAGTTCCTGTCGGGCAACATTTGGAAGAAATTACGACCTTCTTAAACTTCCAGCTAGATTTTAATTTCATTTTTTTATGTATGCGTGTAAAATAAAGGCTGTTAATATCGCTTGTATGTTTGTTATTTTCACCAACTATTTTTTTGTTAAAAATATAATTTAAAAAAAATTATTTATATATATATATTTGGGAATTATATATTATTTATATATATTTTTATAATATTATATATATATATATATATATATTATATATATATATTATATATAAATTATATATTATATATATTATATTATAATATATATATATAAGAGGAGAGACGAGCAGGAGCAAGAGAAAGAGCAGAGTTATACTAAATATTTACTAATGTTTAAGAACGGATGTGCCAAGGTGTAAGAAGCGAAAGAAAAAGTCCCAAAAAAAAAAATTTTGGGAAGACAAAAAATTTTCTCATGCGGGGGCAAGCTAGTTGAGCAGGTTAGATTTTTAGTACTGAATTAGAAGCTGTGATTTTGTCACCGCCTGTCATAGTCTAGGTGAACTCTAATGCAGAGGTAGATAGATCCTCTCATTTATGAAACTCGTGTTGTCAATAAATTAAGATATGCATACGTGTTTTTGTGATATTGCTGAAGTTATAAAAACTATGATTGATATAACGTGGTTTGCAAGGTTTTGGATCAAGCACAATGTGGGATTAAGAATGGAGAGTATATTTGTGACGGTCTTGAACAGAGTGTAATTTGCCAGGAAGGAAGGTATAGGTAAACTATATAGAATGGTTAGAGAGAAACTCTCCCGGATTTTAAATTTTTAGCTTTAATGACATTTAATTATTGTGATGGAGATCTGAACAGCTGATGATGTTTAAATTATATTATAGAAGTCTTTTTATAATGGTTACAGTCAAGAAAGGAAATTGTCATGTACTGAATTGTTAAAAGTTGACGAACAATCTTTTATTTATATTATACTCGCGTTTGAAAGCAGACCAAAAGAGAAAAAGAACTTTCAACGGATTAAAATATAATTATAATAAGTATATATACTATATATATATATATATATAATAATATATATATATATATATATATATATATATATATTATATCTATCTTATAGTATACTATATATATATATTATATATATATTATTTATATTTATAGGAATTGCTGGAAGCACCTAAGTAAATTCTAAGGCAAAAACTGAGAAGGTTAGTGTAAAAAAGTGTAAGTTGGGTTTTAAGACATCTAATAGGATGATGTTTTTTTACTCCCCAGGAGCGCGAGGAAGTGAAGGAAAATTCAGGTAAGAAAGAAAGATCCGTACGAACGTAAGGAAGATAAGTGTACTAAAATTTAATTGTTATGTATTATAATTTTAAAAGGAATTTGTTATTGAAAGTTTTATATTTTATAGGGATTGGGCCTAGAGAATAGGCGAGTTAACAGTAATCTACTCAGGAGATGAATTCCTAGGTTGGCTTCGAAAAGTATGATATTGTGCGTCGATGATGAGTTCAAGGAATTGGAAAAGAGAAGTTTAAATATCAGTGTTCTCCTTCCTGCTAGAAGCAAGTTGGAGATTAGGTTTACCATCGCCTAAATGTTGGAATTAATGAAGTCTCCCCTTATTCGGGATTTATTGTGTTAAGATGGCTTTTAGAAATGGTAGTAAGTAACTGTCCATATTCCTTTATTAAAGTTCGCCGGTATTTCTTCGATTTTGTCCTCAATTTTTGATTTCTTAGTTTGTGAATTATTGATATTCACTTTATCAGTCTCGAAGATTAAGGTTATGGTGCTTTATTTTTTGAAGTTTTAAATTTCTCGTTGCTAAACTATTTATTTATCCTTAGGTCTCACGAACATTGCCAGTGAATTAAGTGGGAGAATTACCAAGTGATAAGGATTTGTGCATTTTATAAGGAATAAAATAGAAATTGTAAACACTTTTTACTCTTATTATATTGTTAGGCTAAATGTAGATTAGGGTAGATTTTTAATATTCGTATTTGGGTATACTTTATAAAGGTTTAAATATATAAGTAAATGTGTTGATTAGAAATAATAATTTTGTGAAATAATATGAAGAAAATTTTTGCCCTGTTTTTCCATCGGTTTTGTTGTTTTTAATGTGATGAGTTGAGTTAAGATTGCATTGATCGATTATTTGAGTCTTATTTACAGAATCGAACAGGATTTATAAAGGAAACAGTCAGATTATTACATATATATATAGGTATAGTAATATATATATATTATTATATATAATATATATATACATATGTATTATATATATAATATATTATATTATTCATAATATTATATATATATATATATATATATATATAATATATATATATATATAACGTATAATATATTAAAACATTTTATTGCTCGAGCCCCCTATTGGGCCATGAATATATATATATATTATAATATATATATATATTATATAGTATATATATTATTATATTATGATATATATATTATTATATATTATAATTATATATATTATATATATATATATATATCTATATATATATATAAAGTTGGAGCTTAGAAGAGCAAATCCATAATCAAAAACTTATATAGCTACCGGAAAAAGGATACATTGCTCGGAATCTGGCAAATTTTACCGAGGATGTAAAAAAAATAAAAAAAAATAAAAAAAAAATATAAAAAAAATATCATATTTCGAAAATACAAAAGCTACAGGGATATGAAATACATTTTTGGAATCCTTTGTAAAATTTTGGTTCGGAAAATTAAAAAAAAAAAAAATAAAAAAAATAAACATAAAATTGGCTATTATTTTTTTGGAGGTGCTGGGACATAGTATAATATATATAGATTATTTGTAAGGTTTAAAGGCAGAATTTAGGGGCTCAGAGCGAAGGGCCCAGGGGGGGACGTTTTTCCATACCCCAGTAGGGAGGGGAGGAGAAACCCCGCGACCCATAGATACCAATAGAGCGGGGGTTCCGAGACACTCCCCCCCGAGGGGGGATTATTCTACCCGTAGTTCCCGGAAGGCGAGAGACCCCGACTCTTCCATGGGTGCGGTATACCCTTGGGGTATTTCTTTAGTTTAAAAAA
>JABUQX010064575.1:27500-36094 GCA_015478945.1 Trachelipus rathkii
ATCGGTACATGGCTTGAAATCTATGAACGTTCGGAAGGCGGGTGGCTGGCTTTCCTCCCAAGTTTGAGGAAGTGTGCTTCATGCTGACCGCCTCGTTCACTATATCTCTATGTCTCAATACTAGCAATTTCTCTCAGTGTTGGAAGCAGCGCATATTGTCAACGATTTCGAAAGGAGCCGGCTCTGACATTCTAATATCGCCTATAGCTCTCACTTGTATTCTATGCTAAGATTTTGAAACCCTTCTCACCTCTAAGTTCTTAGACATACTGGAAGTTCATTCCTTAACTTTCCGACGCCAGTGGGCGGCTTTCGCACTCGAGGTTACTAGCGTACTTTCCTATTTAACAGATTTATCGGTTTTCCGGCCCAGGAATAGTGGGAACTTGCGGTGGTTGGGCTGCTTGAATGAAGTAAGTCCACTGATTGTGAAAGTATTTATTTATAAACATTCAAAGTCTTGTGTTTCTTCTTCTCCCTTTGCTTTACTTATGTCTAGCTTGTTCTTTCAAATGTGCATATTGGCTAGTGTTGAGTGGGCGATTTCTTTTCTTTTTCGAGTCAAGTAAGTGTGTTCCTGCAAGGGTTCTGTAGTTATCTCATAATTTATTCTGCTCTTGCATTAGATAATATTTATAACTGGCAATCTATACCTCTATCCCTCATCATGACAGTGACTCGACCTCTTCATTTTCCACTCATTTAAATTCTGCTCCTTTTTTTTCTAGAATTGCTCTCGTCTTAATCTTTCGGATTCATATTCTCGCTGATCTGTATAGAATTTAGGTGGGGTCGTCTCAAACCTTGGTGAAATGTTGTTTTAAAACCCAACTTCTACAAATTTTCCCTTATTTAAGGCAAACGATAGATTTCCTAGTTATTTTTGACGTTCTTCGTCGTTCTCTGTTGAGCAATATAAACTGCTTGGCTTAACAATAAACAAAAAATATGTCTTGGACAATCACATCACAACGGTTCTAATGGTGCCGTCAAGGAAACTAGGAATTTGTTTAGACTGCGAGATTGTTTTTTCCTCTTATCTAGTTACTACCAGATATACAAGAGATTGTCATCCGCCTTGTTGGAGTATGATTCAATATGTGGGGATGTTTTGGTTTATCCGGCTTTTTGGATAGGGTAGAGTCAAGGAAAAAGCTTATAAACTATCCTGTACTTTTGTTGATTGCACTCTATCTTGCCGGCGCCCGATGTTGGTGATGTTATCTCTTTTTCTATAAGGTACGAGTAGCGGCCAAAGTGCCTCAATGGGGAACTCCACTGCGCGTACACCACCGACCTTTACGAAGCCCTCGAGGCACAAAAGGGTGCTGTTCAGGCACATGAGTTTTTGTGTTGTATTTTGTTAAACCATGTCTAACTATTATTTAGATTCCTTCATTCTTTCCTGCTCATCTGTTGTGTGGAATTCTCTCCATCTTCTGTTTCTCTACTAAATGTAAATTCTATTTAAAATTGCGTTCTGTGCTACATCTGCGTTATTTGGGTGACAATTGTAAAAAAAAAAAAATAAATAGAAGGTTCTAATAAGGAATTCTTGAAGTAGTGAAACCACAAGAATGGCATCTCCGACGGTGAATTACTTCTAGATTTAAATAGCATAAAAGAGGAGCTTGCTCGCGTGACAAAAAAAAAGATTCACAGAACTGAGCGCCTTATAGAACCCCTGGACAGACTGATAGGTGACGATGGTGGCTTTTTACATAGACTATGAATGATGAAGAGGTTGATATGCTAGAACTTTGATAAGTTTATCGTCGAGAATTGCATTGACATCTTGATTCGACTTCAAAGGAATCACACCAAGGAACATCGTAAAAAACTGAAGAGAAGTCATCGAGGAGCAAAGATAATTCAAAATTTGCAACCTGTGAAAGAGGAGATGATGCTTCAACAAACATGGAGGATGCTGGCCTACAAGAGAGATCTTTTATTGGTGGCATAAAATGGGCCAAGATTCATTATTATCTGTGCTTGCAAGAAAATAATTATCCGTCCCCTCCCTATCAGTCGAGAGCGAGTGTATTTTTTTAGTGTAGGTGGAAATGTAAAATCCAAAAAGACAGCTCTGCGCCAGATACTAGTGAATAGCTTAAATGTTTTATTTGAATCAACATTTTTTCATAGCAGGATTGGAGTATTTATGTATCTATTTATCTTAAAGGAGTATTTATTATTATGTCATATTTGCTCAGAATGTTTTTTATTTTGTCTTTTCAGATGATTTATTGAGGTCTCTTCTTTCATTATATTTAGTTCTTTAATTATTGTAGTTAATTAAAGAATCTTCTTGTTAATTGTAATCATGTTAAACATAAAAGCTAGTAGGCTAAACCTGTTGTTTACTTACTTGAAAATGAAATGGAATATTTTTTTGATTAAACTCAAACATAAAAAAGTTATTAATAGTATATTTGCATTTATTATTGCGGTTAAATGATATTTATAATATATATAAAATATAATAATACTTTATGGGCACTACCAACATAGAGTGAGAACTAACCATCGTAACCATAGCTGTGTTTGTAATACATTTAAAAGGAGAAATACTTATACACTGCAGTATATGCCTATTTAAGCGTACTACATGTTTTATCTTATTATCTAGGTGTATATTATTATTAATTAATTAAAGTTATCTGGATATGTTATCGGTAATATCGTTTAGCACTATAAAAAATATAGTAATCCTGAGTATCGGTATCTGGTATCAGGCTCTGATTTTTCTGGTAGTCGGTACAATCCACTAATATATATTATAGTATATATATTACTATAATATATATACTATATATATATATAATTTTTGATAATAACTTGGTATATCTATATTAAGTTTTAGGTTAGATAATAACTATACTTTATATTCGTATATAATATATATTAATATATATATATAATTATTGGAAATGCTAATAACTTACACTTGTACCGGAAGCACGTTAATTTTGAATATTGATGAACTAATTATGAGTGATAATAATTAAAACAATTTTTGAAAGTAAAGTCCGTTAGAGTTCTTCTATTCATTTAAACAAATATTTTTGATTTGGACTAAGAAACATTTTTGGTCGTCTTACCAGAGTTTGGTCTTAACCTTTAGAATGCGTCAAAACCAAGTTCAATCTAGCAGTCATTTATAGATTCATTAATTGATGTCCGAAAACTAATTGCTATGGCGAATATTAATTCGGAATTCCATTAGAAAAATCAAAGAAATTATTGTTTAGTGTATTAGCATCCAATATGAGTATATATATATATTAATATATAAATTAAATATATAAATAATATTATATATATATATAATATATATATAATATATATATATATTATATATATATAATATTATATATATATTTGGGATGGTACCGATACACAGAAAGAAGGGCCGATACTCGAAACCGATACCCGCATATATATTTTTAGACGGTGCGCATATCCGCATACCGATACCGATACCGATACTATTAAATTAATATAATAAATCACCGTAATAAGATAGAACATGTGTGTACTGCTAGGCAACTGAGGATTGTATTCCCTGTACATTGTACAACCAATACTAGTCATTTTTTTCATATTTGGTAGTGCCCGAAGCTATATTTATTTTATAAACTTGAAAATTACTTAAGGAAGTAATAAATGCAAATGATAAATATTAATCAACTTTTTTTATGTTTGTGTTATTAAAAAATATTCCAATTTCCAAATTTTCCAGTAGAGTAATTAACAAAGTTAGCTAACTAGCTTTTAATGTTTTAACATGATTATCAAAACAAATTTACAGTGAAGATTCTTTAATTAGTACAATATAAAGAAGTAATATATAATAAAGAAGAGACCCCTCTAAAAACTCATCTGAAAAGACAAAAAAAAAAATCGCTATTACCAACCATCGACATCATAAATATTATAATGCCTTTAAGATAAAGTAGATACAATTCAATCTCAAAATTCAAAATTCTCAAATGTGAATTGCAAAAATTAAGCTTCACTAAGTCATTGCTGGCGGAGAGCTTGTTTCTTTTGGGTGTTTTTGACATCCACCTTACACTAAAATACGACTCGCTCTCGACTGCATAGGGAGGGGGGTATAATTATTTCATGCAAGCACAGATAATATATGGGAAACCTTGCCCATTTCACTGCCACCACATGAAAAGTCGATCCTCTTCTGTAGGCAGCATCTCCATGTTTTCAGTTGAGCACTCATCTCCTCTTTCCACAGTGGTATGCAAATTGAATTCTTTGCTCCTCGACTGACTTGTCTCTTCAGTTTTTTTTCGATGGGGTTACTTGGTGTGATTTCCCTTTGGAAGTGAACTTGAGTCAATGCAATTTCGGCCATGGACTTATCAAAGTCTAGCATATCCAGACTCTCCATTTCAAGTAGGTTATTTCTGGAAAAGGGCCAACCAATGTCATACATGCTGTTGGCCAGGGGTTTGCTGAATAGAAAACGGCGGCTTCGTACTCTGTAATCTTTTTTTTTGTCACGCGAGCAAGCTCCTCGGTTATAGCATTCTAAAAAATTCATTTCTAGAAGTGGTTCAGCCGTCGGAGAGCCATTCTTGCTGGGGTTTCAGCTACTCTAAATAAATTCCTTAATTAGAACCTTTTATTTATTTTTTTTTTTAAGTTGTCACCGCAATTACGCAGATGAAAAAAAAAAACAGCCAACCACAGGACGCAGATATTTTAAAGTGAGGGACAAGAATTTAATTGACGTAGGAACACAGAGAGGCAAAGAGAATTCCACACAACAGAGATGGCAGGAAATAAGAAAGCACCGCAGCGAACTAGTCTGGCATTTAACAAATATCAACCAAACTCATGGGCCGAACAGCACCCTTTGTGCAGCGAGGGGTCGTTAAAGGTGAGTGTGTACGACGAGTTGGAGGTTCCCTTGACACTTGCGCTACTGTACTATAGAAGAGGAGATAAGCACCAACATCGCGCCGCAAAAGATAGAGAGGTCAAGTGAATCAGAAAGTTAAGGATAGTTATATAAAGCCTTTTTGGCCTTACTCTCAACCTATCCAACAAGCCGGATGAAACGCCAAGAACTATCCCAGCCATATAAAGCAGTAACTCCCATACAAGGGGATGAAACCTTGTATAAGCTTGAGTAACTGAGGAAGAGAAGAATATAAAGTCTCGCAGTCTAAACAAATTCCTAGTTCCTGAGGCCACCATAGGCAACGTGTGAACTGTGAGTTTCCAAACAATTTCTTTTGTTATGTTAAGGCCAAGGATTTTATAATTGTCAAACGGAGAGACGAGAGAACCGTCAAAAAAGATAGGAAAGTTTAGGTGCCTTAATCAGGAAATTTGTAAGAAGTTGGGTTTTTACAAAGAAATAAATTTTCACAAAGGTTAGACGACCCACCTGAAATTTCTATCCAGGATCAGCGGAGAAATAAACGGACAACAGAATTAAGACAGAGAGGCAAATTCTAGAAATAAAATGAGGAGCAGAATTGAAATTGAGGTTTGAAGAAGTAAGGTCGAGTCTCGGCGATAGAGTGGATAGAGTTAGATGTGCAGGTTAGAAGATTATTTAATGAAAACAGGAATAAAGTAGGAGATAATACAGAACCTGAGGAACACCCATTATTGACTGAAAAAGAAGAAGCAAATCTCGCCCCATAAACACTAGCCAATATTTTGAGCGATTCTGAAAGAAAGGCTAGACATAGTAACAAAGAGAAGAAGGGATAACCCAAAGGAGGGGAGCTTGGAGAGCAGTGACTTGTGCCATACCCGGATCAGAGCCTTTGGATATTCCAAGCGCCACCAAACGCGAGTCTCCCCGTAGTTCCTGAGGGCGGAAAACCATAAATCTGTTAAATAGGAGTATATTCCCGCTACTAGACCTGAGTGCGGAACAGCCGCACTGGGTCGGAAAGAAGGGAATGAGATTCAAGATGGTCTAAGAAATGAGAGGGTTTGAGAAGGGTTTCAAAGATCTTAGATTGAAATACCAGTGAGAGCTATAGGGCGATAGTTAAAGGGTCAGAGGCGGCTTCCTTTTTTTTCGGGGAATTCGGTTTGCGACCATATCGCGCGCTCCACACTGAGGGAAGTCTAGTACTGGCAAGAAGCATATCGTTGACGAGGGGCGGGTAGCATGGAAGCACACTTCTGCAAAACTTGCGGGAGGATGCCATCTGGTCCTCCGCATTCCAAACGTCCGATAGATTTCAGGATCCCATGTACCCGAGTGAAAACTGTAATCTACGGTAACAGGCAGTAGGACACCTCGAGAGGAGGAAGGAGGAGAAAGGAATGACAGAACGTCAGCGGATGATTTAGAGAAAATAGGAGGCTGAAACGAGATTGGCCTTTTCAGTGGAGAATTAGCAACAGAACATCAACGAGAGAATAAGAGGAGGAAGGATAATTCACAGAAGTTGTTAGAGAGTTTTTTGGAAGAGCCAGAAAGATTTGTCAGTAGGATAGCCAAGGAGGTCAGCGCACTTCTTTTTAGTGAAAGCACGCACTTGCTGGTCGAAGAGTACCCCTGCAACGATTTCTTGCTGAAAAATGAAGATTAGCAAAGAGTGACTAGGAGAATCGAGGAATTTTCCAATTCCGAATACGCACTGTCGATAAGCCGAAATAGCCGAGAGACGACTCACGAGTTGAACATGGGTTTTGAAGAGAAAAAGATTTAGTCGAAGAAGAAATGAATCTTGCTCATCCCATCAACGATTACAGTCTTCACTTTATCGGCAGAAGCTGAAGCGTATTCAGAGTCAAAGCAGTCACCCCAATTATAGTTAGCGTAGAAGCAACTTCAATGCCCCCAATATCGCCGATCAAAGTGCGGTAATTAACGCAATAGGGCAGGAATGGAGCTGTTGGCGAGACAAGATAAAAATTAAGAGATTATATAGGTTGTGGTTAGATTTCCGATATGAGCGAAGGTGGTGTATTTATAATTTATAGAGAGAATAGGACTAGTTGTGGAAGACATAGGTCAGTGTGTTCAAGAATTGGTTGGCTACATCCGGATGTGTGTAGTTCTTTAATTAGTTGCGTCCAATCGGTTGAGAATACTGAATAAATTACGCTTCCGTCCAACTGAAAATAATGAAGAGGAACCCATCCATTCAGTGTTGTGTACATTGTAAACCCTAAATAGAGACTTCAGTATATGATGAGAAGATAATGACAGTTTTCAATGAGAAGTAGTAGGTATCAAAAAACGCATGAAATCTGTTAGTTAGGAGAACAGCTAGAAGAAGCGACAAGATTATGGAGTAGACGGAAGAAAGATTTTAGCCACAGAAAATGAGTTAGGAGATTCGAGACTTCTCGAGACTGTATAAGACGTTGCTATGTCTTACATAGGCACATTACTCACTCAAAAAAGAAAAAAAAAAAAAAAGACAAGAAAAAAAAATAGACAAAAACCAAGGAGAAATGAGGCAAAAATTATTCGCAAGCAAAGCCTAAATTTAAAACGTGAAATTTTAAAACGCTAAAACCCTATTTAAAGTAAATATCTAAAATACTGAATAATCCGAGAAAGTAAAAACACTCGCGCACCCACACACACTCACGAATAACTATGTAACAAAAAAAGAAAAAATATTGATACAACTAAAAAAGTGGAAGCGCTAAATCTGTATAAAGTATAGATAATGGCTGATTCCAGATAGGTAAATGTTACGCTAAACCTAAGTTGGAGAAAACGCCTAAAAACTAAGTTAAAACAAAGCAAAGTCGAAGGCAAAACAAACATATTCTATGTTATAGCTATAAGTTCGAAGACATAGATTTAATTTTAACTCTAAATTTCTCATAATTTTTCAACTCAAAAGTAAGAAGTATCGGCCAGTATCGGCCATTTTAACCGTACCGATACGATAACCGATACCCAAAGAATGGCCGAATACTACCGATACCAGATACCAGGATTACCGATACTATCGGGTACATCCCTAATGATAATAATAAATATATATATATATTATAGTATATAATATATATAATAATATATAATAATATATCTATATAAATATTATATATAGTTAGATATATATATATATAATTATATAATCTATGATATATATATATAATATATATATATCATGGCACTTTCTTGTTTTCATTTCGTCGACGGACATTTTATTTTGGCTGAAAGCATTTATCGCATCGGATCAAGTTATCTTTTTTCAATAACTTATTAGTGAAGCGTTAAATAATGACTATAATATATATATATATATATAGATATATATTATATATATATATATATATTATATAAATTCAATTCATAAATAACTATTGATATATACTATAATTATATTTATAAATTAAATATATTCATTATATATATATAATATATAAATATATATAAGAAACACAATCCATATCTCAAAAACGACAATAGCTACACGGAAAGGAATCACCCACATTGTTTAGTGGAAATCCTGGGCAAAATTTCTGGCTGGAACGTTAAAAAAAAAAAAAAAAACTAAAACACAAAAAACAAAAAAATAAAACAAATAAAAAAAAAAAAAAAAAAAAAAGATATCCGAATCATCGAAAACTAACAATAG
>JABUQX010064576.1:10000-15000 GCA_015478945.1 Trachelipus rathkii
GGGCTATCGGCAGTATACCTTGGCACCAGGAAATTCTTTTAAGATCAGCTACCAGACTTAGATCAAAATTCGCAAGATCTGGGAGCAATTTATAAAGAGAATAAGAAAATTATTCTCATAAAAACCTATTCAAGGAGGGGGGGTAAGGGATGTAAATAAAAATTTATTCAAGGAGTGGGGTCTAAGGGGTGTTGGGGATGTAAACTGCAACAAAATCAATGCACTTAACCAGCTCACAACGAGCTCCAACCTTCAAATTCAAGATCTAGTCTATACTTTCATTATTTTCCCTGTTTACACATTTATTTCTCTTTCTTAATTTAATTTTTTTCAGATTATCTTCTTCATTTTTATTATTAATTACCTTTAAAACATTTTAAAATGGCTAATAACATCATATTACAGCTCTAGAGGGGGTTTTGGGAGATGGTTTTTTTTTTACATTACAATGGTTTTTTTTTTTTTACATTACAATGGTTTTTTTTTAATTTTTTTGGGTCTAAATAATTTCAAAAATTTTAAACCAAAACAAATTTTTTTTCCTGGGTTATATAGCCTAGGACTAGCCGTTCTAAGAAATTATTATAAAACTCTGCAGTGTCAATTAGTTTAATAGTTATTGGCACAAATAGGGTAAATGGGTTATTTTTACATAACAGTACTATATATATATATATATATATATATATATATTATATATATATATATATATATATATATATATATAATATATATATATATATACTATATAATATATATAGTATATATATATATATATATTATTATATATAATATATAATATTATAATTGTCTAAAAATATAAATTTAAGGTTTTTTTCTTGCACGTCTAGATTGTCCTAGGTCAAGGGCACTGTGGCTATTCACCAGTGTAGTTTGATACTCTGCAAGTGAAAAGATGGTTATAGGTATGATTCTCCTTTCAATGTTGACCAGTCCTGGCGTGCTGTGTTAATTCACAGTTTTTGAAAGGCTTCAGGGTAGTGGGAAAGAAGCTTGAATGGCTAGCAACGGCTAATAACCTAATTCATCTGCAAAACAGCTGCTGGAAGCAAAGTTGTATCAGTTTATATAGGCCTGTATTGGAGGACTGTGGGTGGAGAGTTTGTTAGAGCAGCAAGATATTTTATGTACAAGCTTTTCCCTGAAGAAATTTTAAGTTTGTGCAGTTGGAACAGTAGAAAGTATATTTCACACAGTAATTGTTTTACGTGTTTGGCAATTAATTTCGACGAGATTCGCCCAGCTGCTTTAAAATTATATGTTAGGGTTTTGTGTGGGTCGTTTTTATTGCCTGAGAGTTTTTTCTTCCTCAAGGTAAATTTGTGCCACACTTGGGACACCCAGGGTTTGCCGAAACGCTTACGCTGTGAAGATCGCGAGATGCAAGCTTCTGCTGCTGTGATAACTTGCTGGAAAGAAGTTAAAGGCAGCATCAATGGTCGGAAACCACTTATTGAAGGGAAGAAAGTGGAATAGCTGTGGCCTGATGAAAAGCGAGCCCACTCAGCTTGACCATAATGCCAGCGGGAATGGAGTTTTATCATTGGGCTCGGTGCAATTCATTTAAAGGCTATGGGGTAGTGGTCACCTTCTGTATAAGTGATCGAAGTTGGGGAAACCCCAGGCGAAGCGATTCGATAAGAGAATGGGAACTAGGGATGTACCGGACCAGGTTCCGGCGGACATCGATTTTTGGAAGTTCCGGTTTCCGGCCCGGAACTAACGCGTGAAACTTTCTACTTTTTTCAATGTCTTATCTTAATAAAATTCAGTAATTGATTTGTCATTTACACAGTTAATGATTATGCATACAGAATAAGATTTGAAAAATTGATATAAATGTGAAACAAATATTATGAATAAAATGACTTCGACTGCTATACTTCGAAACTTTAACTATG
The DNA here is from genome assembly GCA_015478945.1 of Trachelipus rathkii. Taxonomy (NCBI): domain Eukaryota; kingdom Metazoa; phylum Arthropoda; class Malacostraca; order Isopoda; family Trachelipodidae; genus Trachelipus; species Trachelipus rathkii. Next base: position 11,923 of record JABUQX010064576.1, read on the forward strand.
AAACAATATTTTTCCACACTCGAACCGGTAGCTTTAATACTCTAAGAGTGGGTTGGGGATTTTTTTGAGATTTTTTTTAATTTTTTTTTTTATTTTTTTTTTAGATCACAAATTGCTTTTTTTATTTTATTATTTTATAAAAATTAGTTAAATGCTAATTATTACTAACTAAATAATAAGTAGAAAAATATAATATTTAGTTTTAATTACATTATTTAAATTATTTATATATATATATATATATATATATTATATTATATAATATATATATATATATATATATATATAATATAGGTATATATATATATAATATATTATAGTTATATATATATAATATATATATATATTAGGGATGTACCCGGAACCAGGTTCCGGCCGGAACCTCGAGGTTCCAGAAAGTTCCGGTTCCGGCCGGAACTAACTTGGTTCCGGCCGGAACTTACCGGAACTTTCTACTTTTTCAAATGTCTTTCTTAAAAAAATTCAGTAATTAATTTGTAATTTACTCAGTTATTATGCATAAAAAATAATATAAGAAAATTGATCACATATATGAACAATATGATGTCAAAATGACCTCGACTCTATTAATATATGTTTCTAAACTTAAATATGAAACAAATATTTTTCACACTCGAACCACTTTATCAATATTGTATGGTAGGGGATTTTTTTTTTTTTTTTTTTTTTAAAACTAATTGTTTTTTAATTAAATTTAAAAAAATTAGTAAAACTTTTTTTTATCCCAGTTAACCCATAATAAATAATAAACAATAATAATATAATTATTATTTAGTTTAATTAAGTTGTTTAAATTATATATATACTGTATAATATCTGAGTACCCTAATTTTATTTATTTCTTTATTAAAAATGACTTGAAACTACATTGATTAATTTACTTATTTATAGATGAAATATACTTATTATTAATTAGGTGATAGCTAGGATTATTTTTAATTAGAAAAAAAAATTTGCTTAAAAATAAAAAATAAAAAAAAAAAAAAAAGTAAAATAATTTTAAAAAAATTACGTAAAAAAAATCAGTATTTAAATCATTTGATTTTTTGGTGCCAAACCCTGCTCTAAGAATCTAGACCTGGGGATAAATAAAATTTGCACAATGTATTAATTATTATTATGTAAATTATTATTATTATTATTATTATTATTATTATTATTATTATTATTATTATTATTATTATTATTATTATTATTATTATTATTATTATTATTATTATTAAAAGAAATTAACTTTAAAGTAGAAACTACTACAAAACAAAATATTAACTAAACTGTTTAAGCAAAAATTTTAAAAAATTTTAAAACAAGATTCCATAATTTTTTTAACTTAAAAATATATAATTTATTAGAATATTGATTGTTTATGGCGTAGGAAATAAGTTGCTCTCCCATGTTGTGGAGTTAATTAAGTTAAACGTGATCTCTTATCCTCAAACACGTTACCCGCTTTCTGAAAAAAAGTTTTTTAAATAAAGCTTTTCTGAAAAAAGCTTTTTAAACTTTTAAGACCCGTAGAACTTTATATAAGTTGCATTCCTATTTTTACTTAATAAAAATTTATTGATCCGCTTATCCAAATTTTGGCTTACAGAACTAAGAGCTCACAGTATGGATTAGTGATGCAGCAGATGTCATTTTTTTCGCATCCGCGGATGCGGATGCGGATGTCGGATGCGGATGCGGATGCGGATGTTTAATATATATAGTATATATATATATTTATAATATATATATATATATATATATATATATATATCATATATATATATAATATATATATATATATATATTATATATATATATATATATATATATATATATTATCTATATATATATATAATAATATATTATGTCTAAATATATTTCGAGTTTAGACACAATCTATTATATAATTGGTGTCTACCAGGGGGCGGGAACGGGGAACCCCAATTCAATGCACCCACCCCCACCAAAACCTTTCCCAACCTCCTCGCCTTAATAAAGAGACATTTTTACAATGGATTTATATACTTTTTGCAACTAGTATTGAAATTGAAATATAGGAAGGTTGCTGAGAACATCAATTTCCTTTTCTGCTGAGAGTCTGTTTCTCTTTTCATCATATATTAGCCCACCATTGCTAAATACTCTCTCACTTGGAACACTAGTTGGAGGACAGGCCAAGTATTTCCTTGCAAGTTTACTCAAGCGTGAGGTAAACATTTTGCTTTACTTTCCACCAACTGATAAGATCATCATTTTTATTTTATCGTTTTTCTTGGTGATAGTTTTTCACCTTAATTTGCAACACATCTTTTGGTAATGCGTATGTGTTTCTTCATCACTACTGGGTTGTAGAAATTCTTCCAGGGAATCTGTTATTGATTTACTTGCAGAAGGTGTTGGTTCTTTAGATTTCGTTTTTTTTTCCTTTTAAATGAGTGGCGAATTAATAGACTGCTCGAATTGAAGTTTTTCAACTGCAACACAACAAGTGACGATTTACTGTCCTAGATATTGTTTTACAAAAAAACTTGCTTTATAACGGGGATCTTAGTAAGTTGCAATAGTATGAAGGTTCTTAACTTCCACAGAACCAAAGCGTTTTTCTAGCTATAGTTTTATTACATCTTTCATTCTTTAACAGTCATCATTTTCATTTGAAGCTGGTTCAAAATGCCTTCCTTAGCGGTGAGATTAATGGTATTACATCGGAGACCGAAGCTGTAGAGGCGCTGTTTTTTGGTAATTTCTTCAAACGGTTTCAATAGCTTAATGGCAGTGTGGATATGTCATTTTCCACTTAAGTAAGATGTTAACTTTGCAATACTAACTGGCGTACAAAGCAAGAGGTTTTTTGAGCAATACATGTGACTCTGTTGCCTCAAATTATTATGAACTTCATGCTGTGAGATAATGAGTTATCATACAACAGTTGAGTCGGACGAGTCCCATGTCTTCATTTAAAAAGTGTTGGCGTTTCAGATTCTTTATTAAATCTCGAACATATCCTGCTAAACATCCGCAGGGCAAGTGCGGATGCGGATTCTCTAAATGATGTGCGGAATGTTCCGC
>JABUQX010064576.1:20000-39495 GCA_015478945.1 Trachelipus rathkii
GGAATATGATAGGTAAAATTGCGTTTGAGGCTTGTGATCTAAGGAGAGTTGAATTTTTTATTGATGTTTGTGTACCGAAAGAAAGAATTGTAAGTTTCAAAAAGGGAATATTTCATGATAAGTTTGTAAAGAAAACTCTATGGAACTTAGTTCTAAAGAGGAAGTTGAAAGAGGTGCAAGATATTCTGAATTGGGGTTTGTGTGCGGAGGAGATTAAAGAATTCTATAAAAGTTTTCCCTCGGGTTTTTATTATTACAGCTCCAACAGTTTAGAACCCATTGATGAGTTTTTGAAATTGAGTCTATCTTCAAATGAAATTGAAAACTTTAAAGAAAGTTTAGTTTCTGATGAGAATTTTCGTGCAGGTTTGTTTTTGGACAGCCGCTCATCTGCTGATGAGTGTTTTCACCGTATTGATATCTTTTTGAAGTGGATTTTTTCTTCAGAAATAAAATTGGTAAAGTTTAAAAAAAATTTGGGTTTTAAATATATCCCAGTTTTACTTAACCGTAATTTGATTGGTAGTTTAGACTACTTAGAAAATTTTGTTAAATGGAGCGGTTTCTCTGAAAAAGAATGCAACGATTTTAAAAGACAGGTTGTATTTAGTGAGAGAATGATAGAGTCTTGTTATAGGTGTGTTGTTGATAACCAACTACGTAAAATAGATAAATTAATTCAATGGGCTGAACTAACAGAGTCTGAAGTGAAACACTTTAAGACTTTGTATTCTCCTCCAGAACGGATATCAATGAGTTTAAGAAGAAGAAAAATAGTAAGAAGATTATGGAAATGGAAGTTAGATTACTATTATTTTTGTGGTTTTTGTAAATGTTTCACTAAAGATTCTAAAAGTTTTTCAAAATTGTTGTATAAACACACGAGTAAATCAAAAAGTCTGATGACATAAAAGAAATCTTAAATCTTCTCTTAAAATATTACAGCAAGAGAAGTTAAAGGAAGTCGACATTGTTATCATTATTATTGAAATTAGTCTATTTTTCTAAACTCTTATAAGAACTTTACGTTTTTTAGTCACATAAAAAGTCCTCAATGGTTGACATTCCTTAATTTTCAGTTCATTTTGTCTTAAAAAAAATCACATTTTATTTCACTTTCATTTTTAAAAGTATTCTTAGTTGTAAAATATTTTTGGGTCATGTCTTGATATTTATGCTAGCTTAAAATTAATAATATTTTGTAATATATATATATATATATATATATATATATATATATATATATATATATATATATATAGTATATCTACTTATATATATATATATATATATATATATATATATATATATATATATATATATATATATATATATATATATATATATATATATATATATATATATATATATATATCATTATCTTCTTCTTTTATTCCCCAAGACTGGGGGTAAGGTGCGTGACAAACATCGGAAAAGAGAAGTAGTAGAAGAATAAGATATAAGTCGAAAAGAGAGCCCAGCCTTACCGCCCCCTCTATAAATATTAGTGAGAACTCGTCGTAGTCAGAAAATCCACCCTAGAGCTTCACGGGACCGCGACGGACCCTCAATTATATATATATATATATATATATATATATATATATATATATATATATATATATATATATATATATATATATATATATATATATATATATATATATATATATATATATAGATATATATATATATAAACTACCTTTAACGTGCTTTATCCCCTATGCAGAGGGTAACACGGGGATATATATATATATATATATATATATATATATATATATATATATATATATAAATATATATATATATATATATATATATATATATATATATATATATATATATATATATATATATATATATATATATATATGTATATATATATATATATATATATATTGGGTGAGCCCCATATTTAGAAATTATATTAATTAAGCGCTATGTCAGGCTGAAGAAGTAACTATGATAAAAGGAACCCATTTTTTTTATCGCCTCACTCATTGTACCTATATATATATATATATATATATATATATATATATATATATATATATATATATATATATATATATATATATATATATATATATATATATATATATATATATATAATATTTTTGTATTTGAAAGTATGATGCGAATGCCTTGCTAGCATTGTCCTTATATTGGCATTTGTAGTTAAATTTGTTGCTTTTGAGTTTTGTATAAAAGTTTTATTAATTAAGTTTGATTTTTAATTTTATTATTCAGTTTAATTGTATTTTTAATTGAATAACAGCCCCAAAGAGGCTTTAATTCACTATGTTTTTAAAAGTATTATGGATTTACTTAAATATAATTAGATTATTATAAAATAATGGGTGCTTTTTTTATATATATTTTTGTAAAGTTTTATATGTACTTTACCATCATAAAAGGATTAAAGAATTTGAATTTTATTTAACAATCTTAAATCGTGGCAATTTCTTCATTTTGTTTCTAGGATTTCAAATCCTGTTTATGGGATTTTCGTATTTCTGTAGTACAAAACTCGTGATTCAGTCACAGAAACAGTAATGTCATTCAAGATAAAGAATATTAGTTTTTACTTTTATTTGTCTCGGTAGATTGTGACTAATTTGTATTTTTAGAACAACTGTGTCTCCCGTCTCATTAAAACTAAGAAATGCTGTTCTGTGCGAAAATATTGACTTTTGGTACCGTGGGGAAATTTCCTACTCTCAGCCAGCCGTAATAAGTGTAATTTGTTTTTGGAGTATTGACTCGTAATCGCTTAGTTCTACTTGTACTTTTATTAAAACTAAAACTTGTGTCAGAGAAGGTTTCTCTCAAAGGAACGTGTTTTTAAATTGTAAAGAACTTGCATCTAAGTCAGAAACGCGTGCTTTTATCATCAATTCTTTTGCCTAAAATTAATTTTAAACATTTAATTTCGTTTCTTGAAAATCTTTCTTTAAATTACTAATTTCTAATAATAATTGGAGGGAAAACACTAATTTTATCTCATTTCATTCAAGGACGAGATTTTAGGCTCATTTTTTCTTTAACGCTTTTTATTTCCCTTTCTGATAATTATTAGTGCAATTTGAGAAATGTTTTTTCATCTAATTTTCTAAAGTTCCTGTATGTAAAAAGTTTAATAAATACTTTGCAAGTTTTTGAAGGCAGACTCTAGTTAGAAAATTATCCACATTTTTCGGGCATGGATCCGATGATGGTGTGCTCTGTCCGTCTTGCACTGGGCACAGCATCTCCTAGTTTCGTTCCCCATAATTTCTGGCAGGCAATTCCCTACCTGAATTCTCAGTTCAAATATCTCCTTCGTTAAGCGCCTCCCGACCTCTCTCCATTAGACCTCGTACTGGTCTTGGAACCTCGTAACGCAGTACCTCCAAAAGAGGATGTGTTGTATCGGGTTTTTTCGTTATGTCTGAGCATAGAGCGGGAGTTTTAATTATGTTCTTCTATGGTAGTGTACTATAGCTACCCATTTTTGTAATCAAAGCGCTTTCCTAAAAGGTTTACTATTACGATGGTATGTGAGACAGTTTAAGTTTCTTGGGGAGGGAGAGGGGAGTATTGAATAACTATTTGAAGTTTTAATTATAGCAAGAAACGTGGAGATGGACGAAAATCTTCAGAACGTGGACTGAACTTCAACAGAGTAGAGTATCATACTTTCAACAAGGATGTGCTCGAATTCGTCTTTCTTGTGTGTTAATGTTGTTTTGTTGTATATTTGCTAGAGCTTGAGAGAGGAGTTGAGTGTGGCCAATGCGTAAGTACTGCGGCGGTACAACCTGTTGCGGCGGTTTTGCTCGGGAGAGGCAGACCAATTCGACAATGTTGGCACACTATACCAATTCTCATACGTGATTCTACCGATCGTCAATTCAACTGGCCTTTCCGCAGCATGTGTTCATAGAAAAAAATATGGCCTGCGAGAGCCAATTGGTGGAATTAGAAGGGTCAGTGTGGAAGGTTGGAATTGGGTTATTCATGCCAGTAAGTTGGGCCAGGTAGGGAGATACTAGAGGCTCGGGCTAAGATTGTGTCAAGAGGAGTAGGTGCCTGTTTTAGCTTCCTTGTCAGCCGTCTCATGTGCCTGTAGGAAAATGTACAGTGTGTGCTCCAGACACCGAGTGAAGAGATCGGTGCTACAAATTCACGATGGCGCGTGGGTTAGTTTTTTCTGCGAGGACAGATGGCCTGAGACGCCCTCACCGGGAAGAAACTGAATATAAGAGGAAAAGAAACACGCTATGAAAAGAGAGAAGTAATGGAAAAGAGAAAAGTATATATTGTAAATAGAATGGGGACCTTTTAACATTAGGGAAAGGAGGTGAGACGAAGGAATACAGAACAGATATAAAATCTTATTATGGTGCTGCTGTTAATAGAATATTTTTCGCAATTAATACAGTGTGTTATATACTGGGATGTAGGTGTTAATCTAGGGGGCTATCCATACTGGTTATTACTCAGGAGTCGCACCAAGTTACACGATCTTTGAGGCATGGGGCGTCGTCAGGTGGGGGGCAGGGGGGCGCAGCTGCCCCCCTAGGAAGTGTTTAGCTCTCTGTCTCAAAAGCACACCACTTCTTCTTGCGATTGCCCAAGAATGGAGTACCAGAGACCAGGGGTTGTTTAAGGGCAATGACTTGAAACCTTCTGCGATAAACAGGAAAGTTACATTTCTAACCCGGTCATTGGCCTATCCTGCCGCTTTTCTATTTCCACATTCAGGCGGATCCTCAAGGATTAGAGGAACTAACGCAAGATTATTTAAATTGGAGAAAGGGGAAAGAGGTCTAGTATGTGGGTCATAATTTTCACTATGAACTTCTGGATTAACGATACTGAGCTCTATAAAATATGGTAAATGGGTTGATATCGATGGTAATTCGCGCATTAGATAAAGAAAATCTAGGATCACAAGATCTTCTTTATATTTAAGCTCGCGCTTACTTATAGCATATAGGATAAGGAAGTAGTCAAGGGTTATAACAATGGTGTTTCAGACCAAAAGTATAACAGAAAACAAGTTGTTTAGAGAAAACAGGAGAGAACATGAATAGAATTTCCCGAAAACAGGATTAAAAATTAGCAATAGATTACCTCGAAATCGGCAAGTAAGGCGGCATTTACAATTTAAACTCGGATCTCCAGGCTTAACTTTAGCGATAAACGAAGTTCATAATATAAATATTTCTGATACGTCATTTTATCAATTTTTTGGAACTGTGACAAGTATTTTATTAGCCTAAATAAAATATATTTATAAACAAATGAACAGAAAAAAAACAAAAATCGCTTTCTTTAGGAAAAAAACAGTAAAGTATTAGTGCAAAAATTATAATAAGCATCAGTGGACGGTGTCTAGATAGGAGTATGTAGTGCAGGTCGTACCGGGCAGAGGTGAGTGTCTGGTTAGGGCACGACAGCCCACGAGTTTTTTAAATGTCACTAGATGGCTGAAATAGGTCGGCGGCTGTGTGACGGACACTGACAGCGGCCAGTGTTCAATGGTGGCTTGGTATTGAGGATGTGTACGGGTAAGGGTTCTTCATGTAGATGAGCCAGGAAATCTGGTGATCTTGGTGTAGGGCAGTTTGGAGGTGATGGAAGCAGGTATAGAGGAAGGTAATACTGGAGGTAACCTGATGGACTCTCAAGCAAGGTGGGACGGGAAATCACACAATATTAAGCCATCTCCTTGGGCCCTCAGCGGAGTATCGGATCGGGGAGCATTGGGGAAACTGTAGGGTTTAGATTCCTTGAACCAGACATTCCTTTGCTGGGCCTTGGGGTCCTGTCCGGTCACTTGGTTTGGATGAAGGGCAGTCCACAAGCGTAAGGGTTTCCCTCAGGCTTGTATAGTGTTTCCACTTGAGCGTTGAATAACGCTATGTTATCCATAGATAATGGTCGAATTTCAACCCAATGTAAGTAATTGAACGATCTGGAAACAAGAGTGCTGTACAACCTTGCAATGACAACTCACCACGTAGCGCAAGGAAATGATTTGTTTGAAAATGGAATGACTTCCACGCGCTTTAACTTGTTTTTCCTTGCCAAACACTGTTATGCCGTTCTTAACAAGGAAGAGGTAAAATGCAACGTGGCGTAACCGGACTGACCGGGGGCGGCCCGCCCCCATGGCTCCGCGTCGGCTGATAGGCCCAAATGTTAACGTACTTATTTTTTTTCTCTAAATAATCAAGAGAACTTCTTTTAGATCGTGAAAATGTTCTTGTTTGCATAAGTTATTTAGAGCTTTACCATTTTTAGACTTTTTTCGCATTTTCTTGCGATATGTTTCATTGTGTACTTAATTTCTAGGCCAAGAAAAGGATCGTAATATTTTTCAGTTAGTTGGTTATTATCAACGAAAGTCGACTCGGGGAATTATAGCCGTTAATCAACTTTTTTCTAAAATTGTGATCGGAAGTCTCATTGCGTTTCATTTTTCAAAAATCGCCAAGCCGAGTTAAAAGATGATGCGCAGGAAAAAAGGCTAAAGATGCAGTGTTTAACTCGATAGGCAAGAATTCGAAGCGCTGCTATGTGGAGCTGCTATCGACTCAACTTGTTATGTAGAGCTAGAAAAAATCAAACTGAATCAAATCGCACGTTGTGAACTAATGGTGTAGTGCGCGGCACACACTCACGGGAATTTGCTGTTGTACACTCAAAATGCTTGTAAAGCAAGTGATGAAAGAAGAAGAAAACTTACCTACATCAGTTCACCACATACTGTCAACGTGATTTAGAGAAGAAGAAGGAAATTGCCAGACAGTGGAAGTAAGCTGAGAAGACATCTGACTAGGCTTCTGGCATAAAATTGATGCGCTGCAGCCTCATGGACTCATTGCAAAATGCCTTTAAGTTTATTATTGAAGATGAACTTTGCGGTGGGAATGTGGTTGCCAAACCATAAACTGAGGCATCTATAAACTGTTGCTTACAATTTGGGTGTGTCGCCCGTGGTGTTCTTTGAGAAGGAGTTATTTTCAAAACTGAAATTAATTAATGAAATCGTATCTTCCGCGTCTGGCACTGAGTCGTTCAGTTGACAAGCCGTGGCCATCTTTATCAATTGAGATGATGAATTGCGAAAACATGGTGAATTTTTAAATGATTTAATCCAACAATTCTTCGAGCAAGTCGACGGCTCGCAAAAAAAGACAACATTTTATTTAAAAAGCTGATGGCTCTTTCATAAATATGTTTTTTTTCATTACTGTACAAATTGTATTTTGGTAATTTACAGGATCAAATAATTAATCATATCATGATAGGCAATTATCGGAACTTGTTGCTGTTCAGTCAATTTTTAATGTAATATATAATATATATATAATATATATATATAGATTATATATATTATATATAATATATATATATATAAATATATATATATGATATATATATAATATAATATATAATATATTATATAATATATAAATAATAATAATATACAGGCCCCCGAGCTCAGTGCCACCCATGGCCGCACCAATTAATGTCGAGTACGGACGGGTGCATGGACGAATGAGTTGGCGACTGGACAAGAGAGCACGTGGATGTGTCGGGAATGGAGTGGATCGAGATCCATTGGGGTTAAATGAGGGTTACGTCAGGCGGCTGGTCTTCCTCCTCAAATTAGGGTGCGAATATTCTTTGGAAGGCCCCATATACGACGAGAAGAAGCTGGGAAATGCGTTAACTCAGACCTTAGACATTCCATTGCTATCTCTCATTCTCCATTCCTCAACTCAGTATGAAACACATTCTCATCGGTTTTCAACAAATTCGTACTTCCGGGCTTGTACCTTGCCTTGATTAAACTATTGTTTCCTCCGTGCTTTCTCTTCGACGTTTCCTGTCCTGCTGTAAAGTACGCCCTTTCAACCTGTGCCAAGATAATGAGTCAATTCTTTAACATCTTTCATCTGGAAAAGTTTGTCTTTAAACAAAGCTCTGATCGAAAGCACTTGGAATGTAAATAATGGAGATACATTTCTAGAAAATCTTTCGGAAAATTTTTGTTTCTTTCAAATTTCGGCATCTTTGGAAAAGAGTTTGGAAAAAACTATGGTTGCAAGACATTGGAATAATCTTTACAAGACCACAATCAGGCATTCATTCCTTGGCACGGTTGTCACACGATTTGTGGGGAAGTGGTGTTTATCATTAGAAACAAAATCTATTTGCTAGGAACAGGGTGACAAATTCCAATTATCAGACATGTTATCAAAGTACTGTATAATTTACGAATTCTTGCTGGCTTGTAAATGATTGGAAAACTCCCATTTGACTACTTATTTCTGAGCTTCGTCACAGTTCTGCCAGTGTTATTTCTCAGGTTAGTAAGACCAAGTAGAGAGCTTTGAAGTTGGTTATGTGCAGACAATACGTTAGCTGTTTTTGACTGTAGTGACTTTAAAGGAAATATATAGTATTATAGATATGTATATAATTCATAGTTATATATATATATATGTAATATAATATCTATATATATATTATATATATATATATATATATATATATATTATAATAATATGATAATATAAATAATATAATATAATATATGGTGAGTAATAATAAATAAGCGACAACTAATCATCAAAATCCATATCTCAAAACTACAATAGCCACAGGAATAGCTACAATTGCTGGAATGCTGGTGCAATTTTAGGGCGGAAAATGTAAACAAAACCAGAAAAATAATATATCTCAAAGAACTTACAATAGCTTACAGCGAAAATAGAGTACATTTGGAAAATCCTGGTAAAATTTTGGAGAATGGAATAGTAAAAAAATAATAAGATAAATAAATATTTATTGCGTATATAATGCATGTGGTGGTGCTAGAGCAGCCTATTTAGAGACGCTTTTATTGTGTACTCGTTAAAATCATAGACTTTCGATTAAATGTTTGCCTTTATTATCTTTCTTTACTAAAACGAAGTACCCCAAGGGATATTTCCTCAGGCACGATGCAACGATGCGGGGTCTGCTCCGGACCTATTTCCAGGGGAACTACGGGGTAGGACTTAAATTCCACCCCTCCGTCCGGGAGGGTACTCCGGACTCCCCACCTTTTGGTTTTGGTGCGCAGGGGTCTCCGCCCTCCCCTACCTGGTTAGTGGAATACGTCCCCGCCTTGTTCCCTCGTCGGCTCGAGCCCCCTACATTTGGTGAAATAATTTCTAAATAGATATATTATTATATATATATTATATATATGATATATATATATATATATATATTATTATATACACTATATATATTATATATTAGTAAGTATATATATATATATATAATATTATATATTATGTTACGTGCTAAATAAAAAAAAATAGCCATTATTTTATTTATTTATTTTTATTTTTTTACATTTTCCTACATAAAATTTTACAAGGATCCAAAAAGGTATCCTTATTCAATTCAGCTATGAAGTTTATGAGTTAAATACGGTTTTTTGTATTTATTTATTTATTTTTTTTTTTTTTTTATTTTTTTTTTTAGCAGTTTCCGCAAGTAAAAATTTTGCCCAGGATCCAACAATTTACCTGTTTTTCCGGTACTATTGGTAGTTTTGAGATATGGATCGAGAGTATAGTAATATATATAAGTAATATATAATATATATATATATAATATAATATAGTATAAATATAATAATATATAATAAATATATATATCAATATATATATATATATATGAAAATAATATATATATTAATATATATTATATATATATATAATATATAAGTAATATAAATATATAGTATATATATATAATATAGAGAAAGAGTTATCAGCCTTTTGACGGGTACTGCGTTAGCCCCAATAAAATAGTACAGGTATTTTAGGACCATAAATACGACTTCTATGTATAGGGATTTGAGGATTCAAATATATATAGGACCTGTTCGTTTTACGACTTCGTCATTTTTTATTTTTTTTACTAAAGGCAATACCAAAGGTAAACAGCAAAATGGGCAGGATCGGGGGTCTCTCGTCATGTGAGGGAACGACAGGTAGGACATTTCCCCCCTCCCGGGGGGTCTCCCGGAACCCGCCGCTTCTTTGGTATCTTGGGTGCGCGGGGGTTCTCCGCCCCTCCCTACGGGTATGGAAATCGCCCCCCTTCTGCTCCCGTCGGCCTCGAGCCCCTAGTTCTGTCGTGTAATACCTTAAACAAATACTTATATATATATATAATATTATATAAGTTATATAATATATATAGTATAATATTCATACGATTTAATCCACCCATAATATATATATAGTATATAATATAGATTAATAGACAACAAAGCTCAAGTACTCAAAAGATGAATGCCAAAAACTCCAGAACTTGAGAAAAAACTCAAGCGATGCCATCACTGATTGGGTAAAATGTCTAAAAATTGTCTTTAAAAGTCTCCGTCCGGTCATAAAGTACAACACAGTGAAATAATTGTAAATTTTTTTTTGAATTATAACTTCAAAATACATACTCTTATGATTTCTAATATTATTATTGTATTGTAGTTAATTTATATATAAGTTAAGAAGAATTGTGGTGAATGATTTTTTGACCTTAACTCTTTGGTACATATTAATAATATGATATATCCATATATATATATATATATATATTATATGAAATAATATTTACATACATGTGATTTAATGAAATAAGGTAATTTACATACATGTGTTATATGAAATAAGGTAATAATTATTTAAGTGTTACTTTGCAAGATTTGTTTTCAATTTGTGACTTAGAGTGTTTGAACCCTTGGGCAGCAATATATTTTTGTTATTATCTGTCAAACGCTTACTGTTGAAAAGCCATTTTCAGAGATTTAAACTCTGATAAATTTTGGTCAATGTTTATAGTATAGATTATGATTTAATGTTAAGAAAAAATCTATAACTAAATTAAAATAATCATATAGTATGCTGGTACTAATTTTTAAAAACCTAGCTTTCGTCATTTTCCGTGACCTTTTCAATTAACGCGTTCATAGTATAAGCCGTTTTCTGTTTTTAATCATTTTGTATTTACGCTCGATAAGAGAAAATTCTACACATTTTAAAGAACGGTTTGCGTCGCCAAAAACCAAATATACCATTACCTCCCATTATTTACAATACAGTTAAAAAAATCATATTCACTGTTTGGATTGGTCCTATATTAGGAGGATTTCTCTCTCTTCTCTCTTACTCTCTTCCCTCCTCTTCTCTGGATCTCATCTCTGACAAGTTTGCTACAGATTTAATGTACATTCGTATCGAAACTCTATCTGTCTATTTATCTATCTTTTTTCCTCGTCTCTCTCTTCTCTTTATATATATAATAGTATAATATATATAATATTAATATATATATATATATATATATCATTATATATATTATCTTAATATACATATTTGAATAATATAATATAATAATATTATATATATATATATAATATAGATATATGTATTTGTTCATAAAAAAAAAAAACAAAAAGGAAAAAGTAGATCATTGTAACAGATCTTTCATCAAAACATTGGCAAAGCCTGAAAAACCAACGGGCCTAGCTACGTAGTGAAAACATATCATCTGCGTTTTTAATGAATTCGAGGATAAGTTTAAAATTGTGCATACACGCAAATATTTGATGCATCTCACTACTTCTTAAAGTCATTAAATGATTCCATTTAAAAAAAAAGAGAAAAAATCTAAAAGAAAAAAATCAGTTTCAGTGACCTGTTTGTGCTGCATCATTTCCTATTTACATTTGATGGTAAGAGATACACTTGTATCTCGAAAGCCATTTGAGAATGGAGGAATCTTTACGGAATTTGCTCATCTTGCTACGGTGTGTGGAATATACTGCAAATTTTCTTAAAATTTGCAAAACGGAACTATTTTTTTGAGAACGTTCTTATTTTTCGTAAGAGTATTGCCAAAAGGTCGCTATGAAATCGGCTTTAACGTAATCTTTGTTCTTCATGAATTGATATTTCTAATATGCCAATAAATTATCTTTGGGATAATGACATATTCTAAAAATATTTTTGAATTTGTTAGATTTGCGTGTTGCTATTTATGTTGAATTGTGTGTTCAAGAACCTTGTTCGTGTTGTGAGATTAGGTGTGTGAGTTCTGTGTTGTAGAATGTTTCTTCGTTTAATGTGTTCTCAGATTTCTATGATTAATGAATAGTTGTATTGTTTTTTAAATATTCTTTGGGTATGTAAGAATTGGATGTTATTTTTTGTTCTGTTTTGGAAAGAGTTTAGATTGCTGAGTTATAGTTAATGGTTTGGTCGAACGATATATAAATATCTAAGATAGGTGAGAATGTATTTGTAAATGTCTGCAATATCTGGTTATATCTATGCGCGGGCTGTCACGCCCAAAGTAAGTAAAAGAAAGGTTCCTTCAGGTAACTCTTTCAGTAACGTGAACTGTGAACACGTATACGGTTGTCAATATTTAAGTATTCGGGTTCATTAAAGTTAATATTGATTCTCATTAACTTAATAAAAATTGTACGCAGTATTAGAAAATATAAAATTAGATTATAGCAAACTCATATGCTTATAATAGGTTTGATATTCACGGCTTATTAACAATGATATGTTATATCTATTGGTATGGAAATGGCCTCGAGTGAAAATGTTTTGGAGGCTAAGTGAATTTTTGAAAATTAAGTTGACGATTTAATAAAGGATGTAAAAAGGATCCTTGTTTATGAAGAAGGAAGACCCTTTCAAATACCCCTTTGGATTTTCCTGCCTTTCATTTTAATGATAATCGCATTCATTATTAATTTTTAATTAACTGAAATTAAATAAATTTTTTAGGAGGTACCTCAAAAGCGCAAAGTCTCCACTTCTGTCTCAACATCTAGGAGAGAAAAGGACATCTTAAGGTAAATAAATATTTAAATTTTTAGAAGTATGATTTATTAAGATACTAAAGAATAGTACGGTGGGACCAAGAGCACTATCTATCAAAAAGATGAATAAGAAATTTTTTGTACTTTGAAAAAGGATTTCGATCTATAGGATCGCTTTGAAAAATTGTTCAATAAGTAAACCGTCATTTTTAAAAAATGTTCGTTTGAACATTTTTTATTTTATTAAAAAAAGTGAAATTATAGTGAATATTAATCAATAATTTTAAAAAAAAAAAAGGTGAATTTGAAAATTTATTAAAGGTAAACTTTTTTCATAACTAAACATTTTCGAAAGTTAAACGCCAGTCTTTAACGCATCTGCGCCAAAAAGATTGCAATCAAAATAAATGAAGTAAGAGATCCAAAGGAGTTGGATTCGGTTCAAATTATTTTTGGTAAATAATGCGATATTTTATTAAGATCGGATAGGTATAATCGAAGTAAATAGATCGAGATAAATATCGTGTCTTTCATTAATCGATAAATAATCGATATCTTAGGTCAAAAAATGTGTGTAACAAACAAATTACTGAGTGCGTTTTGAAAAATTCTTCAAGATTGTTTTTTATGGTTTAATTATTTTAATTAATTAATGTATATTTGAGTATGAATGTTTAATAATAAGGGTATCTGGTGTTGGTGTGTTCTTTGAAAAAAAGGTTTATTAAATAAAATAGCAAAAATAATGACATAAATGATGATAAAACTAGAGCTGAAATTCAGGTTTTTTGACAAAAGTTTTTTTGAAGGCCTAGGGTTAAGGGCCCTGATAATAATTTTTTTTTATTCAAATATTGGTGACACAATATTCGAGGAGCATTTGTTAAGTAAATAATTTTGAATTAAGTATTCTTAAAAAGAAAAATATTGTTGAACAAAATGGACCATTTTGTCAAAGTTCAAGAGAGGTGGGTTAAGTTTGAAAGATTCCTGATAAATAAAAGAGTAAAATAAATTTAATGTACACATACCCAGCAAGACATTTTGAAAATTGATGCTTCTGCAAATAATCCATTCGGAGAAATAAAATAGCTGAATCTAATCAAATCAATGCGCCGAAATTGATTTAATAAGATTAATGTTGATGGAAACTGAGCTTCGAAGGCCTAAATAAAGGACTTGGATAAAGAGTCAAAAGAGATCTAATTATTTAGAATTAGAATTAAATTAGAATTAATAATGACTTTAATTTTAAAGTATATTCTAAGTCAGAACCTAATATTTCTGATAGTTTTTTGTGGAAGCCCCTTAAATAACATAGACACCTGACTAATGTAAAAATTACTACCATGAATTGTGCAGTATTTGATGGTGGATTGAAATAAAATTAGTTTTCAAAGTTTTTAAATCAGTTTATGAATGTGGTTGGAAGATAACCCTAAAACTTAATGACTCTGTAATAGCTGTACTTTTAGAGTTTTTGAGGGGATTTCCTTTAGAGTATGGTGTCTCATTTTCATCATACAAGAACATTAACGTACGTATGCAATAGATTATAAAAGCTGAATATTTGGATGTAACTACTATAAAAAATGACTTGTTTGCCTCTTTGATAGCTATTAATATAGAATCGCAAATATGATACAAGTTTATATCCCTTAAAGAAAGGAGTGAGATAAAATAGAGGGCTATTATTTACGACTTAGAAGGTGCAATAAATTTGGAATTTAACCAGCTCAAAAAGTCACGGCTCGTTGTTTTGTTGTCACATATGTAGTAAAATAAGTTCTACCTAAGTATTTTGAAGACCTGATAAGAAATTAGGGCACAATTATCCTGATATAAATGAAGTTCTGACAATTATCAGGATATAGTTAAAACCCTAATTAGTACTAGTTCTTCCTCAGAACGAACAGTACGGCTGACCAACCAAATTAAGAAAGTCCGAAAGTACCCTGTTACTCCTCAAAAAGAAAAAACATCAAAATAATGCTACACGAGGATTTGTTCTTGGGAAAAATTTTCAAAAAGTAATAAAGTAAAAGAGGTTGAAAAAAAGTGTTAATTATGTTCTGGGCCTCATTTTAGGACTATGTCCTGTATATAACAATTTTGAAAGTCGAATGTAATAATTAAAGAGTTGGGGGTGTGTGAACAGGTGGCGTGTAACGTCGATACTGCAAAGCAGCGTGTTTTGGTAAAGAATAATAAAATGAGGTTTCCTTGTAAATGTGGAAGTAAGATCACACATACAACCATTGTGTAATGTTAATAAAAATGAGGTGGTAAATACAACGACCAATCATTGCATAACTTTTCATCAAAGTTTAGAGAATGAATATATATTCCACCTACCACTTCTTTAAATATGGTTTTCAATGGTAATGAAAAAACTTTAAGATGTTTGATAGATACAGCTAGTAGTAGGTCTTATATTTCAAGAGAAGGCTGAAAAGCTAAATACCTAATATAAATAGTCTTCCTATAATAGATTATGAAGTTCAAACTTTCATTGGCTCTAAATAGAAAGGTTTCAATCAAACTTAATTGGGTAAAGAGTTTTTAAAAAGAATAGTTTCAATTCTTAACCTTATAGGTGATGAATTAAATATGAATATGATAAAGAAAAATGGCATTCAGGTCGGACATAAATAATCGAAACGTAATGGTTAAATTTTGCTGACTAGTAAATTTTAAATAATTCGATAAGTAATATAGGTCATATTAAATAGATGTTTTTGCTTGGGAAGAGAAATAATGCAGACTGTTCCATCTTATCAGACCTGTATCCTTTTCGCAAGTGGCCATTTGTTTTATCATATTGGTAATGAATAAAAATATAATACTTAATTTGTAATATTGATAATTTTTTTTAAGTAGAAGAAAAATTGTGCGTTTGGTTGAAACCTTAAAAGGCAAGACAGTAAGTAATTTATACCTCAGTCTAAAGTTGAAACGAAAATGCCATAGTTCCTAAAAAATGATTCTGAACGCAAATAAAGAAGGCTTAAAGTAAGCCGTGTAAAAGCCATGTGCTGAAATTACCTGATGACGAAGCAGTTTTTAGATTATATCAGTACAATAATCGTAAAGATTTATCTTATACTGTGAATCATGGGCACAAACGAAAACGAAGACCATCTGAACACTGTATGATAAGATGTAAAGTTCAAATTGTTAATCAGAATACTGATTTTCAAGGACAACCATTATCGTAAGCCTTCCTTGGTATCAAGATAGAATAGAATGAATTAGTTCCTGGTAACTTTATAATACAGAGTAAGATAGCTAATATAGAAATGTATGCAAAATCAAATCCCATTAATAAAAAAAATATTAACAACCGACATCGTATAATAGATACTGAGTAAGTAAATAATCTGAAAGCAGTAAATATAAATTTAATGATCCTTCAGATATTTGTAAATATAAATTCATCTCCTGCATCGCCCTAACCAATAAGGCAATCAGAACAAGTAACAATAAATAAGTACCAGTTTTGTTATTGTTCCCTTAAAAGTAAATAAAACTCTCCATCTTGAATGAGACTGCTTACTAGTCGGTTATACCTCATGTAATTCACTTTTTAAGCTACTACTACTGTGTGTTCAGAAGAATCAGTACTGGTCGTCATAAGTGGATGTAAAACAAGCGTTTCTGATGAGAAGTGTTAAATAAGATGCAAGTGACATGGAAATAGGTTCACTTCGTGTGGTTAATAACGGGTCAGTTAGAGACGTAGTAGGTACCGTCCTTTAATATTTGGGTTTACTTCTTCTCCAATTTATATTGCATTCATATTAGGAATATTCATGCTCTAGGAAGTATCCACATATAGATGTACTGAAATAGTACCTGCCGGCTTCTGAGTGGCTAATTTAATAATTACAAGCATCAGAGAAGAAATGAGAATATAGGTATATACATCCATGTAGAATACGACAGAGGAAGTGGGTTTATTTGCAGATCTTGGAATACAAATCTCGATGCTTTGCGGTAAGTTCAAGGAAGAAAACTCCTTTGTAAATATTCAAGTTGTTGTGAATAAGATCTTGGATTAGTTTTCATGTGGCTGAACTGACTGTATCATATCAATAAAAGTGAATATCTGAGAAGTATTTCAACCAGCGTCATTGTTGTCTGAGATTTCCAAAGCTTTTGCGATCCCTTAACTTGCTCTTCCTTATTTGGTAACGAGGAAAATTGTTGAAGAGACAAGGTGGCAACAAAACCTGGCTGGGATCAGAAAGTGCTAAGAGACTACTGTAACGGAATGGTATAAACATGACGAAGTAATTGGAAATTGGATCACGATGGGCAAGTACCTAGGAGGCTTCTGAAGGAATAAGTCCGGTTGCAATCTTTTTGCTGACAGTTCCGCTAGTGTGCATGATTTGTATGTTATGGAGTGGAGTGATGATAAACCTTTATATTGCTAAATCCAAGGTAGCTTCTGCCAATAGGCCTAGGGAGTTAAGTATCCCTTCCTTGGAGCTGATGGGGGTTATTTGTTGGCCTTGAAATGCTTACCCAATAATTTGGAAGCATACAGTAATATATATTTTTGAATTCATAATATGCGGGTGGATTCACAAGTAATTTTGAGCTGGTTATTAACCAAAAAGACCAAACCATAAGTAAAATCTAAGTTAAAAATGAATAAATAATGATGGTTAATTACTTTCCATCTGTAACAAGTATAAATTAAATGTGCATTATAAGTAATAAATACAGAAGAAAATCCCTGGTGATTTTTACTAGGCGGTTTAACTTTAAAAAATTTAAGATATTATTTGCTCGTGGTAATCATTGGTCCGGTTTGGTACTACTGCTTTAGACATTGGCCCAAGATCGCTATTCGAGTGGCCACAAGAGTCTTACCTCTATTAATGGTAAATGTAAATATATTAAAGGTAAAACATTTAATAAATGTTTAAGATTAAGTAAAATCATGCTATCGAAAAAGGTCTAAGAATCACTGCCTGGATTTTTAAATGGCTTAGTAAAATTAAAATAAAAGGTGATTAATTGCTACTTATTTACATAGGATTGCCTAAAATAAAATCAAATTCATCCTTCCTAAATAAATCCAATATGATATATAAACAAAAAGTAAAAATAGCTTCCTTGAAAGACTCAGAAATTCCTCCTTTAAATCTTTTCCCTGACGAAAAAGGCTATTTAAGAAGGGCAAGGGCAGGATTAATAAGGCTCTTCTTAGTCAGCTATGAGCACAGCAATCCTAATAGCAGGTGTGTATTTATTTTAGGTTCTGATTTGATTAAATTATTGCTCCATGAGCAAGGTAAAGCATCTTGGGCATTGTAACGTACTCTAATGTACATAGAAATCTAAGGTGCTTGGATGACTAAGGGTAGAGGCTGCTGTAAGAATCTTGTATTAATTGGGAATGTTAACATGCAAGAAGGTACAATGCTTTCTTACAGTAACCCGTTTCATCTGACATACCTAGAACCACATGAATCTCATAAAACCTTACCAACATACAGGTATTGATTTCACCTCTCATGTATATGTGTCAAAACCAACACCTCAAGAGTAGAGAGAAATGTACATCTTAATTTTCACTTGCATTAAACGATTAAGAGGCTGTACACTTATGAACTAGTACTCGTATGAATCACCTCTGACTTATGTAGCGATTTAAGAAGGTTCTGTAATAAAAATAATTACCATCCGTACATATATAAGGTGAAACAATCGCGATATATTCAATTAAAGGGTGCAAAAATGAATAGAAGAAAGTTCCTTTAATACGAATCGCTTTCAAGAATGGAGTTTGATAAATCAAATTCCAAAACAGTGTAAAAATTCAACCCTTCTCTCCATGGCAAGGCAGCCAGTGGGGAAAGGTTAATAAAAGTAATGAAAAGCATGTCTGTAACAACAGCTTGGAAAAGTAAAGTAACCTATTTTGAACCTCTTACCACTCTGTCTGACATAGGAAAATGCCATCAAGTCCAGTACCCTAACCTTAGATCTGGTACCTCTGAGGAGTCAATAAGCCCAATGTTCTTGAAAATGTAAGTGTTTAACAGTAATCGTAATATTTAAAAATTATTTGATACAGGTAGTAATAGCACAGATGGGCGGCAGTGCACCCAACCAAAGGAGTATGGATCTAACCTCATAGAAGCAAAATGAACTCATGAATTTAGGTTGTGGCCATGAGAGACTCCTAAGTCCCAGGAGAGTTAGACACTCGTTCAAGTGTATTGGAAATAAAGTGAAGGTGGTGAGATGTGGTTTCTATAACGACCAGCAATAAACCGCGTCCATTTTGAAATTGGGCAGCAGTGAGGATGTGATAGTCGCGTCAAAGATAATACATCGATCAGTTAATAATTAAAACTGTTCTGGGAAATAGGGTTGCAATTCATCTGAACCTTACCCCCTCGAATTAAATCCAGGAGGTGGTAGTGTCGCAGCAAAATGTAACACCTGTACCCGTACACAGCTGACCGCATGACAACACAATGCAACAGACATGTTCTTCGCTAATAATATATAAAATACATAAAATGAATGAAATAATAATAGTAAGGCAATGATCAATATTACGATCAAAAAGCGCTCTTAACA
>JABUQX010064578.1:0-17500 GCA_015478945.1 Trachelipus rathkii
AAAAAAAATGTGATTTAAATTTGATTCCCGAGTGCTATTGAAAGAAGTCATTTTGTCTGCACAAATGTTAGTTTCGAAATTCTAGATATGAACTGTGAAAACAAAGGAATATTGAAGTACCATAATTTAGTAAATATTATGAAAAGAAATTAACAAAGTCAGGTTTATAATAAAAGTCTTCTTAAGCATGTCTGAACAAATGTTTGTCATCTTTACTAGGATATTCTGTTGTGCGTCAGTTAAAAGTAGGAGTCAGAAGGCTTAGTCTAGGAAGAGTAGCTTCCTTAAATTCACTTTATGGTAGAGGTCCTTGTGCGCCACTGTGAAGGATTCTGTAGATTTAATTGAATGAAGAATATTAAGGCGTGATACTGGATTATTTGTGTGGTTGGAAGTGAAGTTGTCTTGGTGTGAAAATGGTCAGAAGACCGTCGGACCCATATCCGAGATGTGTTTGAGGGTGTGGAGTTAAAGAGCATGGCAAAGCGCCTGATGATAGTAAGTGATAATAAGATATATATATATATAATATATTATATATAGATATTATATTATATATGATATTAAATATAAGATATATATATTATATATTGACCTTTTAATCTATATAATATAATATATTAGTTATTTATTTATATAAATATATAGTATAGTATATATATATATATATATATATATTATATATAATAGTAGTATATAATAGTATATAATATTGATATATATATATAGGTATATATATATATATATATGATAAATATTATATAGTATTATATGTATATAATATAATATTATATAGTATATACTATATAATAATATAGTATATATAGTATGTAGTATTATATAATAGTTATGTAGGGTATTATAGTAGTATCATATATAATATTAATACTACTATGGTATATTTATAGCGTATATATATTATAGATTATATAGTTATATTATATATATTATAAGTATATAGATATATATTAGATATATATATATACTATATACTATATTATATATAGTATATAGGTATATATATATATGTATATAATATTGATAAGTATATTAGATGCTCAGAAATTAATGTACTTAACACGTTGAAAGACTATATAAACTGATGTTGTATGTACAATAGTGACAAGTTTAGAAGGCTTGAATACAAAACATACATGTATTGGTAGAATAATTGGCCTGTTCGCGAAGATGTGTCAAAATGATGACCGTCATTGTCCAAGAACACAGTCTGATTAGAAAGCGGAACGGCAATGCAAGTCGCAAACGGACAGCGAAACAGTGGTCATGTTGAATGTCGAAGGATACAGTTGTTTCTTTGATTTCCAATTGTCAATGCATTTATCGTGCCCTTGTGTTTGTGAGCGGATAAAACTCTGTCCTCGCGAGGCATCCCCATAGAAAAAAGAAGTCCATTGGGCGTGAGACTGGTTGAACATGCAGGTATTCAAATACTACCCCTCGTCCAATCTCATGTTTTTTGGAAATGCTGCATCGAGTAAGTCTCTTAAATTCGCGTATGTTAGTGGCGAGGTGCTCCTTTTGCGATACAGTAGAATGCAACGTCGGTTATCAACCAACATCTGTCGGTCCCATGTGTGGTCCGACCGAGACTCCTGCTTAGCAAGGTAGGTACCGGTGTTGCCGATTCGCATACCGCTCCGTAAAAAGACACGTTCCTTATGCCAGTGCCCAAGCTGTAATCCACCACCACACACAGTCAGTTACCCCTGGGTATGTTTAATGGTCGTTCAGCTTTCAACATGGTGGATTTTCCAGGACCCCCAGTAAGGAGCGAATTTATGGCGATTAATCGAGCCATTTAATTAAAAGTGACCTCATTCCGATACAGGACATATTTTTGTGTGTAAACCTGCATCTTCTGCACAATGTGTTATGTCCAGATGCGTATACCATATACAAAATTGAAGTCTCGTCGGATGCGTTTGTTCATTGAGAGAAGCGGGTAGTCTGTGCGTATGTATCATTCCAGCGTAGACCGCTTTCATGTAATGGATGAAACGCCTAGTCTTTGAGAATGTGATGTCTCCCGAGGCAGTTTGTTCGTAGAGATTTCTGAGGAGGATCGGTGATGAGGTTCCCGTACCTGCTCTTCGCTTGCAGGGTGGTGGAGTGTCTGAATGGTCGTCCAGAACGTTTCTGTGTTGCGTTGTGGAACTAGTTTTCAGTCTGCTTCAAATGTTCCTCTCTGATATGGGGCACTGTGGCCGGTGCATTGGTGCGGTTATCGAATCTCCCTTCTGAACAGTCTTTGCACTTCCGTGGCGCTTCCGGTGGTATGAATCTATGGGTCACAAACTTGCTCTCTTCTAAGTGGGTTGATCTCCTGCCATTCTGTAACAGTAGTAGTATTTACACCTGAAAAAACAAAAGGCAGTCAATGTTTTAGTACATTTTTTTGAGACACCCTATATATATACTATATGTATATATATATATACTATATATATATATTATATATATAGATAATATATATTAATATATATATATATATATATTATATATATATATATATATATATATATTATATATTATATATAGTAATAATATACGTATATATTATATATAAATATTATTATTTATTATTATTATTATGTATTATTATTAATCTTATTATTATTATTATTAACTTATTATTAATTTAATTTATTATTAATTATATATTATTAGTATCATTATTATTATTCTTATTATTATTATATTATGATTCATTATTATTATTATTATTTGATACGTTTACTATTATTATTATAATTTTTATGATTATTATTATTATATTATTATTATAGTATTATTATTAATTATTGAGAATAAAAATTAGATATTCCGGTGATTAGCTCATAACGTATTTTGGTTTTATATTATTATTATTATTATTAAAATTTTTATATTTACTTAATTACATAAATTTACATCTCTGCAATTTTCAAAAGGCACTTTTAATTATCCTTTTAATCATAATACTTTCGCAAGCCTCTCTGACTGTGTGTGTGTGTGGTGTGTGTGTGGTGTGTGGTGTGGTGTGTGTGTGTGTTGTTGTGTGTGTGTGTTGTGTGTGTGTGGTGTGTGTGTGGCTGTGTGTTGTGTGTGTGTTTTAAGATGTTATATATTAACTCGGCCTATGAAATTGTCTTTCAACTCTTTCTTTTTTTTCTTTCTTCCGGTTTTTTTATTGTTATATTTTTTTTTATTAAGATTATTTTTTTTAGACTTTTTGTGAATCTTTTTATTTTAACATTTCATTATTGAATTCCAAAAATTTCACCAAAATCAATAAAAATAACATCTATTAAGATGTGTATGATTGAATGCGATAAATTATAATGGGGTTTAATGTAACGGAATATAATATGCAATAATTCTTTAAGAGTCACTTAAAAAAGATGATTTATCGTTGCTGCAATAAAATGGTTATGTAATAAATAATAAGTATTAAAATTAATGGGTAAAAAATCCGGTATTTGGGTTTGTCATAGTTACTGCATATTGATTTTATCGAAAATGAATAATAATAATATCAATAATAATAATAATAATAATAATAATAATAATAATAATAAGATAATTATAATAATAATAATCATAATTAAAAAAAAAAATAAAAATAAAAATAATAATAATAAACTAATTAATAATAAAATAATAATAATAATAATAATAATAATAATAATAATAATAATAATAATAATAATAATAATAATAATAATAATAATAATAATAATAATAATAATAATTATAATATAAAAGTAATGAGTAAAAATTCCTGTTTTTTAGGTTTTCAAAGTTTCTGCATATTGATTGGATGTTTTAACAGCATATCAGGAACTATTTTTTATTGCAATTAGATTATTTTAAAATGTCTTTTTTAAGGATGATAAAGAGAAAATGTCTCACTCAGAGAATATTGGAAACTTAAACAGTCTAAATTTTCCAAAATTTGAAATCAGAGCTGCCAATGCATACCATTGCTTGACATTTAAATTACCTTGTATTTTTAGCATTTTACAAGCTTTTTATTTATTTTAACATAGACATGAAATTCAGTGAGTTTTTTTTTACAATTATCCTGGGACATAAAAGAATGTAAATTGTAGCAGCGATTAACCCACTGTCTGCGAGACTAAAAGTGGTCTCTAATTTTAACCTCTTCCTACTAATATTATATAATGCATGAAACAACATATGTCTTTATATAACGTAATTAACTACACAACATTTAATAAATAATATGAAACAATAAGAAATTTATAATAAATGATAAAATATTAGCTATAGTTTTAACTTCTAACCAACTTGAATTTTGAGTTACTGTTGTAAAGTGAACATCAATCCTTTAGTAAATATAGAAGAAATTAAAAGAGACTTAAGAAATTTATATGTGTTACTGTAGCCATGGAGAATTTTTTTTCCTTTATAATTTTTTTTCCTTTATAATTTTTTTTCCTTTATAATTTTTTATCTTTTTATTTAATAATTTTTTAACAAAAAGTAAAATCTCTGAATTTGCGATTCGTTAGTTACAAAGGCTTATGTAATGAAGAAATTATTTTTATCAGGTATTTAGCTTCAGAATTGGAAAACATTCCTGGAAAATCGCTATATAAAATTGAAAAATAGGTTGTAAGCTTATTTGATTGGAAACTGTGAGAAAAGAAAGATTTCGCTTATTGCATTTTAAAATGTCAGAGAGAAGTTAGAGAAAAAGAGACATTAGTTTAATAATAAAATTTATTTAACGTACTATTAGTTATAATATACATTGGTATAACAGGAAGGCTTCTATCAAAGGGCTTCTTAAAATTCTACGGAGAGAGGCCTGGCAACAAATCTTTTATTTTGATTGAAAATGGGATATCGAGGGTCATACTATGGAATTGAACTCATTATCAAGCCCCACTTATCATTGCACAAGCCATAAGCAGATAAACATACCTAAAAGGGTTCCTTAAACATTGCAAAGGGGAGCCCCTGACAATTATCATCCCTTGGGTTTGACTGAACTAGAGATCAAAGATCATATTCCACAATTTACGTCAAATTTTGCAGGTGTTAAACTCGAAAAGGATTATTTAAAAGGGTTATTATCTAAATCTGTTATATGTAACTGTAAAAGATATTTTCTTCGTAGAATTTGCATTAACCTCTCTATCTCACTTTCTCACGCTCATTTTGGGATTTTTCAGAATATGTTTAACTCAAACACCGCTAACTTATATATATATATATTATATATTATTATATAATATATACTTATATATAATATATATATCAATATATATATATATATTATATAATATATATATATTATGTATATATATATTATATATATATGTATATATAAATTTAAGTAAAATAAAATTAATAAAAAGAGAAACTAAAACTCGGTAGTTTTATATGTAAAAATATAAGTAATATTATATAGTAATAATATATTAATAATGGTAGGGGGCATACTATAATATATATATATTAGTATATTAATATTTATATATATATATATAAATATATATATATTATATATATATATATAGTAATATATAATAATATATTATATATATAAGTATAGAATATTTATATATATATATATATGATATATATATTATATAGATATAATTTATATATATATATATAATATATATATATATATATATATATTATATATAATATATAATATATATATATAATATATATATAATATAGATATATATATAAAATAGTATATATATATATAATATATTATAATATACGATAAATATAGATATATATATTTATATAATATATAATTATAAATTATATATATATATATATATATATATATATTATATATAATATATATATAATATATAAGTTTATATACATATATATATATATATATATATATTATAGAATATTATATAATTATGATATATATATTATTTATATATTAAAAATATATATATTATATATAGTTATATATATAAAGACCCATTATATATAGATATTTAAATATACATATATATATATAATATATATATATAATAATATAATTTATATATATATATAATTACTAAATATCCATACATAGATATATACACGTATTTATTAAAATGCATAATATAATGTAATGTTAAAATAGATTATAGTATTGATATAGTAGATATATAGTAATAGTAGATCTACAGATATATACGATATATAGATATATTAGAGTATAAGATATACGATTAAAAATATTGATAAAGATATATTAGATATATAGATAGATAGAATAGATAGAATAGATAGTGATAGATAGATAGTATAATAGATAGATAGATAGACTAGATAGATAGATTAGATTAGAATAGATAAGATAGAATAAATAGATAGATAAGATAGATAAGATAGATGATAGATAGATGATAGATTAGATAGTTAAATCTATATATATTAAATTATACACAGATATATATTTATAATATATATATAATATATAATATATATATAATATATAATAAATATATATTAGATATACGAATAATAGATATATAGATTAATTAGATATTTAGGTAAGATACGATGTAGATAGATAGTATCATAATAGATAGATAGGATAGATAGAATACGGATAGACAGATAGATAGAGTAGATAGACTACATACATGAACAATACATACATACATATCATACATACATACATACATACAAGCATACATACATACATACATACAACATACCATACATTACATTACATTACATACATACATATCATACTACATACATACAATACATACACTACTATACATACAATAACACAGACATAGATACATAGATACATAGATAGATAGATAATAGATAGATAGATAGATGAAAGATAGAGTAGATAGATAGATAAGGATAGATATATAGATAGATAGATAGATAGATTGATAGAATAGACATAGATAGATAGATAGGACTAGAATAGATTTAGGATAGGATAGATAATAGATGTTTCAAGGCAAGGCAACATTGATGAAGAAGTAATTTACTTGAAAAATAGTCTGGGAAATTTAAATTGCGTGAATGATAGATAAATAATCTGTGAGATAATTATAAAACCAGACCATTTATTTCTAGACAAAATAAATTACATATTTGAATTTGAAAATGGAGAAACAGAAAAAAAGAAAATTAAAAAAAGGTACTTATGGTAGAAGCAGAGGAAGAGTTACTTATTAGTAGTAACTTCTGTGGTTTAGCGCTGCGAAGAAAGGAAGAAAGGTTTTGTTTACAAGTAGTTACAAGTTAAAACAAATAATTACTATTTCAAATTTGCTTTATTACTTTTTCATTGTTTCAGTAATAGCTAATAAACCAAAAATTATAATAAAATAAAAATTTTCATGGTAGTAGTAAGCATATATAAATTTAAAGTCCATTTATATTTATTTTATATTTACAAGAGATTTTATGTTCTCCTTACAGCAGTAACTCAAAATTAAAGATGAGTAGAAGTTAAAACTATAACAGTATTTTGTACTCTTATAATAAATTACTTATTGTTTCATATTATGTATTATATTTTGTGGAATAAATTAGTTATATTAAATCATATATTATTTTAAGTATTATATTATATTAATAGGAAGAAGTTACTAGCCCGAGGCCACATTTTTCTCACGGAATGTCTTCTCATAGCAATAAGAATAAATAAATAGAATAGTCTCATTGAAAACATTCATTAATCACAAACAAATTATTGATATCACAAAATACTGAAAACTACATTCCCTTAAAGTATCAATGAGTATATACCATTTGAAGATATAAATTGCTTTAATATGGGTGTCTGTGGTGCATGCTAAAAATAATGTCGTCAAAATAAAGTAATAAGACAAACCAAAAATAGGCAGGTTTTATCACCAATTGTTTCAAATATTCCTTACATTTGATATCATCAGGTTACCAAAGAAATATAATATTTTTCAGGTGAATCTTAAAGAATTATTACATATCATATCCCGGTACATTAAATTCATAAGTACTGTAATAATAATTAAGAAAATCAGAATTAAAGAAACGAAACAAAATTTAAAATAAACCAAAACAAATACAAAATCAATATATTAAATATAGGGATTAGAAATAGAGGAGGGGTAAATAAACAAATATGTTAAAAAATGATAATTAACATCTTAAAACCAACCTAAAATGAAGCAACCTTCAGAGGTTTTGTGAAAGAGAATAACTAAAGGCTAATTAAAACTCCCATCTGTAAAGGAACCATTGAACATCGAACGAAATTAAAATTCTCCTATTCTATAAGTAAAAACTCATTCCAGTCAATTTCTTTAAAGTACATAGGATATCGGAAAATTCCTTCCGTTCGTAAACTCAAAGCAAGGATTTTAATTCAGACTAATTGCCATTAAATAATGTAATAAAAGGAAGTCTTTGAAGATGAAGGAATAAGAAGAGAAATTGAACTAAGTAAAATCCTCTAGATCGAAAAAGCTGTGTGTCATATCTTCACCTCAAGTATCTGCCTATTATTATTATTATCTATATTATATTATTATTATTAAATTATTTATTTATATTATTTATTATGATTATCATTATTATTTATTTATATTGATTTATTAATATTATTATTATTATGATGTATTATTATTATTATTATTATATATTATTA
Organism: Trachelipus rathkii; assembly: GCA_015478945.1. Taxonomy (NCBI): domain Eukaryota; kingdom Metazoa; phylum Arthropoda; class Malacostraca; order Isopoda; family Trachelipodidae; genus Trachelipus; species Trachelipus rathkii. The sequence continues at coordinate 8,654 of JABUQX010064578.1, forward strand.
TTATTTTATTATTATTATTAACTATTAATCATTTTTATTATTAATATTATTATTATTAATGTATTATTATTATCATTAATTAATATTATTATTCATTATTATTATTATTTATTAATTATTATCTATTTTAGTAATATTCTTCTATTCATTATTATTATCATTTATTATATTATTATTATTAAATTATTGATTATATTATTAATTTTATTATTTCAGTACTTATCTATTATTATTATATTATTATTATAATTTAATTATTATTATAATTAGTTATCATTATTATTATTATTATTTTATATATATTTAATTATTATTATTATTATATTATTATTATATTATATATATTATTATTATATTATTATTAATTATTATTATTATATTATTATTAGTATTATTGATTATCTATTATTATTATTATTAATTTATCATTATTATTATATTATTATTATTATTATTGATTATATATTATTATTATTAGTAATTTATTTTATTTTGTATTTGTATTATTATTATAGTTATAATTATTATTATTATTTTCATAATTATTTAGTTATAAATTATTATTATTACTATGATTATTATTGATATTATTATTATATTAATTATTATTATATTATATTATTATTATTATTTATTAGTATTAATATTATTATTATTATTATTATTATTATTATTATTATTATTATTATTATTATTATTATTATTATTATTATTATTATTATTATTATTATTATTATTATTATTATTATTATTATTATTATTTTTATTATTATTATTATGTTATTATATTATTATTATCTATTATATTATTATTATTATTAGTTACTATTATATATTTATTATTATTTTATTATTATTATTATTATTATTGAATTATTGAGTAATGAACTGAATTTGTAATAATAATTATTTCTCCTTTCTTTAACCTACTTACAATATTAACAAAACCTCCTCCTCTCCTACAACAGCGACTATTACCGAAATACTTACTAATAAATAATTCTTCCTCTACATCTACTACCCGCAATACCTCTTTTTTTTTATTTTTTTTTCTTCTGTTTTTCCACATTTTCAAATTCGTATCTGTAATCTATTTTGGCTCGAAATAAATGGCCTTGTTTTATAATTTTCTCACAGATTATTTATTTATCATCCACACAATTTAATTTTCCCAGACTCTTTTTCAAGTAAAATTGGACTCTTGATCAATGTTGCCTTGAAAAAGATCGGTGTTTATATATATATATATATATTATATATATATATATATAATAATATATAATATAAGTATATATATATATATATATATAAATATCATATATATATATATTATAAATATCTATATAATAATAGTATGTAATATATATATGTATATATTATCTATATAATATATAATCTATATAATTATATTATATAATTATATAAATAATACTATTATATATATATATAATAATTATATATATGTATATATATATATATAATATATATATAATATAGAAAAAAATATTTCTATATATGTTATATAAGATATATGTATATATATAATATATATATATATATATATATATATATATATATTAGATTGAAAATAATAAGAAATTATATATATAGCATATATTATTAATAATATATATATATTATTGTATTAACCTACATCTAACATATAAAGTTATATAGTATATCATAATATATATATTAGATAGAAAAAAAGAAGAAATTGAAAGAAACATATATATGTATATACATTATATATATATATAATATATAAATATAATTATATAATATATATATATAATATAATATATATATATATATATAATATATATATATATTATATATATATATGTAGGCAAGCTTTCATGCTATCTGCAGATTCTCCATCTGGGGTGAAATTTTGTTTGACGGATCATTCCCAGAGTATCAAAATTGATATCAATCTTATGCAATCAAATCTAAAGAATCAATTGCAAGGTCCATCTCCCTGGTATTTAAGAAGCCTTTTTGAGATAAGCCAATTTGTTCCCCTTATAAGGCCACACAAAGAATTACAGTAGCCTGAAAGTGTTTGTTCGTATATTAAAGTAATTTTATTAATAAACTGATGTGCTAACTTTTTTAATAATTTATTCTCTACAATTCAATTTTCCAACTATTTGCAAGTTTTTGTAGTTTATAATTTAATAAGTGTCAAACTGTTTTTTAAATCCATAACGATTTTTGAAATATTTTTCCAATAACTAAACTAATTACTGATTAGAAAATGTTTTCTCTGAAACGGCTTCCTCTTCTAACAAATCATAAAAAAACATTAATTAATAAATTAAAAAAAGAATTGCGAGAAAGGAAAATCTCCATGGTAACAGAAGAACAAATATTTATTAAACTCCGTTTCCATTTCTTTTATATTTACTACAAGATTTATATTCTCTTCATTGTAATTTAAAATTCAAGAGCTTAGGAATTAAAGCTAATAAAATATTTTATATAGTGTTTTATATATTACATATTCGTGTATTTTATATAATATTGAACTTTATAATTATTTGAAGTTTAATGATTTTCTATATTTTTAGCTTAATTTAGTGCTTGTGTCAGGATAAGTAAAAACCTTGAAATGAGTCGAAAATTTTAAACAAAATCTAAATGTAAGTCATATATACCTTGGAGTTTTGCAGCTCGCCTAAACAGCCTTTTAGTTCAGTTTAGATGTTCTATTTTACTTAGAGGGATACATTGCAACTCCACCGTTAAAGGAAACATTTGGGGAGGTATAAACAGCCTTAAAATGGTTTTCTGAGGCCTATGTTATAATAAATTCAATATACAGTAACTACGTAGACCTAAAATTAATTATAGCCTGAATGATTTTTAGTAATAATTCTAAGCGATTTGTCTACCTTGTCTCGTCTAAATCATGACATCAAAGTCATCTATTACAGGGCACACATTTAGAATTATTGTAAATTATATTTAACGGCAATAATGGCTGGTATATTGCATTCAAACATTTTATTTTTAGTAGATGTTATTTTAAATAATATTTTGGATGAAAATGTAGTAATATATAAGAAAATTATTAACGGAATGAGAAAAAGCTTAAAGTAAACCAAATACAAACAGAAAAGAAATCAATATTGAATATAGTGAGGTAATAAGAAAGAAAAAGAGAACTCAGAAACAATCAAACTTTTTTTATCGAAAAATTAACTCTTAAAACCAAAAAAAAGCAAAAAACTTCGAAGAAGGAATTTAAAAATCAATTCTTCAACACAAATAGAAATTCTTTACGTAAGCCAATAAAATTCTTCTCTGCAATTCTCGCTAATTAATACATATGAATAATCCTTGTCGTAACTTCAAAGCAAAGTTATTCGAACTAAACAGAGGTAATAAAATAAAGGAGAGAAATTCTCCAAAATAAAATAATAAAAACTGGAATTGAAATAAGGAAAACCATAGAAGCTCTACAGGCACTCCTTTATCTTCACGTATTTTATGTATATTAATATTATTTATTAATATATTATTATTATTATTATAATTACATTATTATGAATATTATAATATTATTAATATTATTATATTATTATTATTATTATTATTAATTGATATTATTATTATTATTATGTCCAATATATTTCAATAAGATGCTAAACTAATGCCAAATATAAATATTCGGGTTTTTACCAATTATTTCTAATACTTATTACATTAGAATTTTATTATTACAAAAGTTAAATCATTTTTAATACTCCTAAAGATATTGTTATATATTGGGCTGCATCAAATCGCCAATATAAGGATAATTTATTACTACTTAAGTGAACTATTTTTGATCTATATTTTATAAGTCTCATGTTTTTAAAACAATATATTTGTAAGTAACATAAAATAAAAAAGGAAAATCTAAGAAAATTACAAGATAATACCTAAAATGAATCAATATGATAATAATAATATTATAATATTATATATATATAATATATGAATATATATAATAATTATATTATATAATAGTATATATAAATAATATATATATAATATATATATATATATATAATATATATATATGAGTATATAGACTATAATAAATATAATATATATATATAAAATATAATATTATATAATAATATTATATTATAATAATAGATATAATATATATATATATTATATATTAGTATAATGAAAAGGAGTGGTTGTAGTGGAAATGCTGTGTAAGCTGGTTGGACGAGGAATAAGAGAGGAGAGAAGGAGTTGCAATTTTGATGATGACCTGTGATACAAAGCTATGGTAGACCTTGTGTGTGTGAGTCCGTGGCATTATAATGTTAAATTTAAGTTGAAAAGGTCAAGGTATGTGTTTGTTGTATGGTCCATCTGAGGAAACGTTGAAGAGAGTACGATTTTATAGAATAATCTGAATGACTGTTCCTGGATGGGGAAGGTAGGAGCTTCTCGATTGATAGTGTTTGGAGCCTGAATGTGACTAGGTGACAAAACAGGGATGGTATAGACAAGTGGCTTTGGGTAGCGGAGAAAACTGAGATCGTACGGAAAGGTGATGATCCTGTGAGAGAGGAAGCTAATGTGTGTAGGAACTACTTTTTTACAACACATAGAAGATCGATAAAGGTATATCTAAGTTGGGTTAGGTAGAGATGGTATCGAAGGTAAAAGTTTAATTGAATTTGGTGTGGTGAAGAAGGAGATTGAAGTATGTGTTTGAATGTTAAATCAGTGAGGTTAGGAAATCGGGATTATCGGATCGTTATCGGTTGTCTTCTGGTAAAATTAAGGTTAGTTGGGGCTTGGATGGATAGGGAAGGTGATACAAAAGGAAGTACGTAAAATAAAGAGTGAAAGTTAAGTGAACAAGACATAAGCGATAGGTAAAAGCGCTCGCTAAGTAAATATCGGTTGAATGTGTAGCAGAAGTGATACTGTAACCAAATCTGGGGGCCAAAATAAAGGAAGCATGGAGGTTGTGTGCAAGGAAAGTATGTGGATGTGCTAAATTTGATTAAGTAAGAATGTACAGTGAATCATGGAATAAGAGGTGATAAAGCGTTAAAGGTAAAAAAGAAGCGTGGTTGAATGTACTAAGAAGCAAATAATGAAGTCTCAAAAGAAACATGCTTGTAATTTATAATAAGGAGAAAATAGAAATACTAAATGGTCAATACGTAGAGAAAACAAGAGGTAATGAACAGTTTGGAAAGAGGGTAAAAAAAAAACTTACAAGAAAAAAAAAAAATTAGGGAGTTCTTGCTGGAAGGAAGCGCGAAGGTAAAAATGATGAATATAGGGGAATTCTGCTTAGAAATATGAATAAGGATGGTGCTTTTGTAACTGATTAAATGGATGTGAAGGGAGTGTGGAAAGAACACGTCGAAAATCTGCACATTACTAGAGTGTGGTGGGAAGAGGTGATAGTGAATGTGTGTGGTTTGATAGTGCAACTAAGGAATAGGTATTGGGATGAGGTTATTAGCAAGGAAGAGGTAATGGTAGAGTGAGAAAGGAAGAATGGTAAAATTCGTGCCAGTGTATAGCATGAAATACTAGTGAAATGAATCAAGAACGGAGGTCAGAAGTCAAAGGTCAACCACTAGGACTTTGACAAATACAAATAAACAGCAACGATTTAAGTCGTCAAATGTCTGTAATACCTATTTCTCCCGAACAAAATTTACCTCAAGTTTACCTAATTGACCCGAGTGTGAGCGGGGAGATCTGTCTGAAGGTTAGAGTCAACGATATGCCTTCACTCCTCTTGGGGAGCAAGCTTTCAGCGGAACCTGGCAGATTTCCTTTTGGTCCATCGTGGTTAAGGGGTAACTGTCTCTTTTGCTTAACCTCCTAAAGGTAAGGGTTCAAACCCACTAGGGAGTTTTGAAAAATACAAATAAAAGCACGATTTTAAGTGCCAAATGTCTGTAAACCTATTTAGCTCCCGAATAAAATTTACCCAAGTGTACGTCTGACTAGTGTGAGCGGGAGACTCTGTCTGGATTTAGCATGTCACACGACATGCTCACTCCTCTTGTGAAGCCAAGTTAGCTTTCAGAGACTGAAGTAAACGGTTGATTTCCTTTTAGCTCATCGTGTTAGGGTAACGCTTTGGCTAACATCCTCAAGGTAAGGATTCAAACCACTTAGGGACTTTGAAGATATCTATATAATAACTATATATATATATATAGTATAATATATATATAAATAATATATAATATAATATATTATATATATATTATATATAATAGTATATTAGTATATATATATATACTATATAGTATATATATATATGTTCATGCTATCTGCACCTCCCACATCTGGTGTGAATTTTGTTTGACGGATCGTTAAAGAGTATCACCCTTAATATCACATTATTCAATCATCTAAAGAACAATGCAAGGTCCCTCTCCCTGGTGTTTAAGGAGCCCTTTTCAGATATGCTAATCTGCTCCCCTTTTAATGGCCACATAAAGAGTTACAGTTTTTCCTCAAGGTGATTTGTTCGTATGTTAAAATAATTTTTTAATAAAGTGATGTGTTAACTTTTTTAATATTACCTCTAGAATTCAATATTCAAATATTTTGCCATGTCTTTACAGTTTATAATTAATTTACAAACTGTTTTTTTCAAATCAAGAACGATTTTTGAAAACATATTTTTCCAATAACTAAACTAATTACTGATTAGAAAATGCTTTCACTGAAACGGCTTTCACTTCTAACAAATCAAAAAAAACATTAATAAATAAATGAAAAAAAAAGAAATGCATAGAAAAAAGAAAAATCTCTATGGTAACAGAAGAACGAATATTTATTAAAATCTGTTTCTATTTCTTTTTTATTTACTGCAAGTTTTATGTTCTCTTTTTTGTAACCTAAAATTCAAAATGATTGGGAATTAAAACTATTAATAATATTTTGTATAGTGTATTATATATTGCATATTGTGTCATTTTATATTATGTATTGAATATTTTATAATTATTTAAGTTTAATTGATTTTCTATATTATTTAGCTCACTTAATTTAGTGCTTGTGTCAGGATAAGTAAAGAACTTGAAAGGAGTCGAAAATTTTAAACCAAATCCAAATGCAAGTCATAGTATACTTTGGAAGTTTTGCAGCTCTGTCTCAACTTTGTAGGTTCAGTTAGATGTTCAATTTTACTCAGAGGGGTTCATTGCATCTCCACCGTTAAAGCAAACATTTAAGAGGTGTATAAACATCCTTAAATTGATTTTCTGAGGTCCATGCTATAATGACTTCAATATACAGTAACTACGTAGACCTAAAATTAATTATAGCTAGAAACTTTTACCCATTAATTTTAGTATTTTTTTTACCTTGTCTCGTCACAATCACTGACCATAAATCATATATTACAGGTCACACATTAAGAATTATTGCAAATTATATTCAACGGCAATAAACGCTAGTATACTGCATTCAAACAAATTATTTTTAGTAGGTGTTATTTTAAGTAATATTTTGGAAAAATATGAAGTAATATATTAGAAAATTAGAGTTAACGGAATGAGAGAAAGCAAAAAGTAAACCAAATATAAAAAAAAATCAATATAGAATAAAAGAGGTAATGAGAAAGAAAGGAGAACTTGAAACAAGCAAATACGGTAAAAACCGAAAATTAACATCTTAAAACCAACAAAAAAGTCAATAACTAAAAGGTTAATTATAAGAGAATTCTGAAAATAATCCATTCAAACACGAATGGAATTCTTTTACTTAAGCCAATAAATCTTCCAGGCAATTTCTCCTTAATAATACATATGAAAATTCCTTGTTCGTAACTTCAAAGCAAGAAGTTTATTCGACTAAACTGAGGTAATAAAATAAAAGGAGAAAGTCTCTAAGATAAAATATTGAAAAATAGGAATTGGGCTAAGGAAAACTCTAGAAACTCTACAAGCATTCCTTGATTTTCACCTATATTATTATTATTATTATTATTATTATTATTATTATTATTATTATTATTATTATTATTATTATTATTATTGATTATTATATTTATTATTATTATTATTATTACTTATTATTATTATTATTATTCATATTATTATTATTATTCATTATTTTTATTATTATTATTATTATTATTATTATTATTATTATTATTATTATTATTATTATTATTATTATTATTATTATTATTATTATTATTATTATTATTATTATTATTATTATTATTATTATTATTATTATTATTATTATTCAATACATTCAATATGCAGTAACTATGCGAACACCAAATACCGGATTTTTTACCCATTACTTTTAATAAATATTATTTTACCATTTTATTACTACAAAAGATAAATCATCTTTTTAAATGATTCTTAAAGATTTATTGTAAATTATATTGGGCTACATTAAACGCCATTATATTATATTGCCTTTAATCATACCATTTTTGTCTACATGATATTTACAGTATATTCAATTTTTTAATATATTTTGTAAGGAATACGAAAAAAAAAAAAAAAAAAAAGAATGATGCAAAGCCGATAATGACCTAAAAAATAATCAATTCAGGAATAGAGAAAGCAATACAAAAAAAATGTTTAAAAAAAAACTATTATATTTAAGGTCTATTAATTATTATTTTAAAACCTACCTAAGGTTAACAACCGTTAGATTTTATGAAAAAGTAAATTAATAAAATATCAACTAAAAATTATCTTTGAAAATAATTCATTCAAACAAGAATGAAAATTTTCTTTTTGAAGTAAAAAATCTTCCAAGCAATTTCTCCTTAATAATTCGAATGGAAATTCCTTGCTCGTAAATAAGAGAGGTTTCTAAAATGAAATG
>JABUQX010064578.1:30000-59499 GCA_015478945.1 Trachelipus rathkii
AGGAGTAATGAACTGGCCGTCACCTTCAATAATAAGGAGCGATCAACTAAATTTCAAAGGATAATTATATCTTCTATCTTATACCTACTTATAATATCAACGAATCTTCCTCCTCTCCTAAAGTAGCACCTATCACCCAAGTACCTATTAATAAGTAGCTCTTCCTCTGCTTCGACTATACACTTCTCTTTTTCTAATTTTATTTTCTTGTTTTTCCACATTTCCAAATTCAGATCTGTAATCTATTTTAGCTCGAAATAATGGCAATCTTAAAGTGAGGACAATAATATACACTATAAAATTGAAGTATATATTTTATTGTCAAATATAATTTAGTAAGACAAATATTATCCTAAGACTAATTTATAGAATAAAGAATATGATAAGTAATTGGTAATTTCTTGTAAAATCCAGGGTACGCACATTCTTCCCAGAAAAGCAGTTTCATATTTTGAATAATAATTCAAAAATCGTTTCAAATAAATTATAACAATAAATATGAAAATGATATATACTTTTGCGCTAGCCACACTTTTGTCAAAATTAATTATTCTAGTTTTTTTTTACACAGTAAATTTTTCTTTATCTAATGTTTCCTTAGAAAGTTCCATATATATATATATATATATATATATATATATTTATAGCAATTTAATCTCATTAAACCTTTTCAAAATTGTCACATTCAAATTTCAATATTAACCTATCACCAATTTAATCTCATCTAAAAAGACACATTATTTAAAATTATAATAAATGAATAATAAATAAGAATAATAATGAATAATAATAATAAATAATATATATATATAATAATAATAATAATTATAGATTAATTAAAAGCTTTGTCAAACCTACTGGACCAATGACAATTAGCCTCATCAGTTTTAAATGAAATAAATAAGTCTCATAATATGAAGTTTTTCATTGGGTTTTGTGTTGTTTATACACTCTACATTATACAAACTCATATTTACATATAATATTTTTTTGAACTGGACTTAGCCATGATGACATCAAAATCATATATATATAATACAAGTAAAAGAGTAATATTGCAATGGCAATAATTACTTGACTTCTACCTTAAAATACATTAAATGAAAGTAATGTTATATTAATTTCTAATGTATTACATTACATTACAATATACTATATTATATATATTTTATAATATGAATATTATATATACCTATATATATATATATATATATATCATTTATAGATATATACTTATATATATAGTTATATATATATATATATATATATATATATATTAATATATATATATATATATATATTATATAATATATTAATATTAATATATATATATATATATAATATAATATAATAAATATATATATATTAATATATATATTATATATATATATATATATATATATATTATAATAATTATATTTAAGTGTAGATTATATGATGGTATATAATAATAAATAATAATATATATATAAATAAAAATAAATGATAATATATATAATAAAGTAAATATAAATTAAAAATATAATAATATATAATATAATAATAATTTATATATAAATAATAAATAATAATATATAATAAATAATATAAATATAATAGGTTATATTTTATTAATTATAACTAATATATTCTTATCATCAAAGAAACGAACTTTCAATAAATTAACCACTTAAAATATAAATTAATTAACTGATCAATAGGCAATAGATAATTATCATATTGCCAATTAAAATAATTTCAAATATATATAAGGCAACTGTCACTGCCAATGTAAAGTGTTAATTTCAATAAATAAGGTAACCGTACTGCCAATGCAAAGTTAATAATTATAATATATACTAAGATAATATACATATATTTACTCTATACTATCCATTTGATGGTTATATTATATCTAGTTTACACTCACTTATCTTATGATAGAAATATGTGATGAAGAATCACATACATAGATAAAAGTATTAGCGGTAATATGAAAAGTCTCAATGATTAGATTATAGTGCCTTATATATTATATATTATCGGGAAAGTCGGATATACACACAAATGGACTTAACGATAGAAGATAATAATGTCTCGTCAAATCTAGGAGACATTAGAGCGGAAGGGCAGGTTTTGAAGGCTGGTGAGGTTAAGGGTGCGTGAATATTAAATCGTCGAGTGTTAGTTAAGCCAATAAACTTTATATCTAAATTGTGATAAATTAGGCAAATTTACGTTGTGTATATGTGTGGCTTAGTAGTTAGGCTTGAGGGGGTGGAATCTAAGTAATGAGTGTAGTGTGTGTGATATAGCTCATATATATATTAATCTCTCACTCACTAAGCTATGATAAAATATATATTTATTCAAATATAATGAATTATTTGTAATTATTAGTAAAATATATTATTAGAAATGAAATCAACTTAGTGTCTAGTGGTGAGTATAGAACGGAGGTTAGAGCGATAAGACGGTATGTGGAAAGTTGACTAGAGATAGTGTGAGAACTCTGTGAGAAGAGGTTACATACATTAGTCTTCACTAGTTAATTGGACTTTTGTAGCTCATTATCTATGTTCACTATATGTGTGCATGATAAGTATTATATACCATTTGAGTACTATATATATATTACGATATTTCTGTCACAGTAATTACCTATACTTGAATCTTTTTTAAACTTCATTGTAGACTATTTTATATTAGGTGTTAGTATTATACATTATTAGTTTAGTTACTTTGCAATTATTTGATAGTTCTAGAGTGTGTTTGTGTGTGTATGTGTACATTACTTTTTTAAAGGAGTGTTTGTACCTACTTTTTTGTTTATTCATTTTTTATCACTGTTAAAAGGCTCTCGTCTACTTTGAGAGTCCTCGAGTCGATTCTTGGTCATGTCTCAGAAAGAAATGGACATTATTTCACATGCTGACCACGTGATCGAAGAACACTGCATCACTGTTAAGATAATGGACAAGCTCTCAGTTTTATTTTTATTTTTATTTTGGAGGGATATCTAAGACCGAAGGAAATATTGAAATTATGTACGTATGTTCACTTTACTGTACGATGACATACGATCAATGGCATCAAAATTAATCCGATACGCTTTCAACTCACACAATTTATTTTTTTTTGAAATAAATAATATCTTGCTTTCTCAATGAAATGCCATCTTATGTGACTCTATTGCACTCATATCACAGACAAGAAATAATTGGTATAGCTTAACACGTATTAAAAGATGCGTGATATATATTCAATTTAAAATGTAAATTTATTTATTAATCAATCTTCTAAAAAAGTAAAAAGTCCAAGTGATTTTTGAGTAAAATTCTTAGTTATCTTTTAAGTATTAATATATATAGATTATTATATAATTGTGTGTAATGTATTATTAATTTTAATTATATAATATAAAATAGTGATGGACATGACATGATTATAGTTGTAGCATCGTAAAATTATATTTGTATTATTATACTCCAAAGGTAGTCTCAGTGACAGATAATTTATTTTTGATTTTAACGTACATCTAATTGATATCTTAACAATAGCAGACTACGATATAGAGTATTTGGATAAGTACTATATATCGATTTTAATACTGTGGGTGTTTTTGTTTCTCATTCTATATATTTGAATAATGGCCAAATCTTGAGTCGAGGTTTTTAAGCCGTGTATTATCTCGCAGTTTTACATCTCTTTTGTGTACAGGTGAATTGTTGCGTGTTCACTCTAGATATATACATAGCAGTAATAGATAGCGCACAAACTGCATAGACTGTAAGTCCTTTTTTTCATAGTAGGCGCTCTATTTTTTCTGCTCATTTCTTCATGTTAGGTTCTCAGACAGATTGTCTAATTTTACTCGCTCGATGAAAGCTAGGGAGAGTAGAAAAAAGTCAAACTCCAAGAGAGTGCTTAATAATCAAAGGAGTTTTTACTAAAAGGCATTCTAAAAAATAGAAAATAAATAACTTATTTTGTACAATTCAATATTGCATTTTTATAGTATCGGTGATAGATAATTATTATAGATTTCTCTTATTACGTGACAATCGTTATAATACTATAACCAAAAATAAGGCATATATTAATCCTTAATTCAGTATAAGTAGTTGCCTATATTCCCACCTAAAGTTGACTATGCCGAATTAATTATAAACGATAAACGTATACGTATTCTTTACGAGACATCAAACAGTACACAAACAAGATTGCGGTGGAGAGGAGTAGTAAGTTCGTTTGGTTTGATGAATTAGTTTTCAATTCATATAAATTATGCATTTACTATAATAATTCTTTTTTTATCCTCAATAACTTGATTAAAACTCCATCTCAAAGTTTACCTAATACTCTAATTATTTATCATAGTAGGGTAATTAATATATAATTAATAGGGTAAATTTCTTCCAATATATAGTTAGGTTGATCAATTTAATTTTGTATTAATATAAAAATGTTATTTGTTATTCTATTTTTTATATCTATCTAGTTTTAAAATAAAAAACACGTGGTCCATCACAACAGTCTATGATCTCCTCAAAATATGTTTGTAAAATCGCATAAATTAAGCTTATGAGAATAATATCTGAGCGTTCACTGTATTTTAGCACTATGAAATTGTGCTAAAATAACTGGGTTTGAAGTAATTTTATCTTATCGATAGCCGTAAGCACAAATGACAAAAACAGAAAACGGTCTGTTTTAGACTTACAGTAGTTATTAAGGTTAAACGGCATGTTACTTGAACCATAGAGTTACTTATAAATCTTTGTAAAGTCACTCAGCAGGACAGTTTATAAGTCTTATATATATAGTTTTTTCTATTTACTTCTAATAGACTTATTGAATACCACAAAATTAGGTCAAGTTGGTATTCTGCGAACTTATGACAGTTATTTTGGGTGATTGTGTTATTATTAGGGTATTTGACTCGGATGGTCCATGAGACACGGCCCATATGTGGTCGTGACCATCGAGGTATTTCAAGCATTTATACTAATCGTATCCCCTAATTAGATTATATGTATACTTTTGTTGGTAGTGCTTTTTCTGGTGGACTATTACTTAATTTTGCTTTAAAATTGTTCAGTTTCAGCTTTATATAATCACATTATTGCTCTTAGTGATACCCGGGAGGGCTTTTCCAGCCATTTTTTGTATGAAAATCACAGGATATATACATCTAAAAAAATAATAATATATGAAGAATAATGAAAACTGAATTGGTCGCTCTCTTTAAGGATAAAAAATAGTTTTAATCAAGCCTCTACCACTCAAAGTTGTATTAAAATCCCAGATAGACTGTTTCAATAATGATATCAGGTTACGGTCTCATTTCCAGGCTACCTCTATAAAGTCAGGTGTATGATAAAGTTTTTTGTTAGGTATATCAATATGAAAATCTATGTAAATTAACTCAAAAATCTTATCATATAACTTGAAACTAGGATAGGTAGCCTAACAGAGCACGGAAAAATATACTTATAGGTTGTACTAGAGGTACTCACTAATTTTTTTTATACATAAGAATAGTCTATGGAAAATTTTTTAACTTTCAGAGGCTTGTACTTTTTTTGCCTATAAGAGACTAGCCATTTTACGCTTTTCACTATAAAATTCATTAGAATTTTGTTAAAGCATATGCCACTGGGAAATTCAAAAAAAAAAAAAAAAAAAAATAAAAAAAAATTTTATTTTTTTTTTTATTTTAAATATTAATAAACCAAAATATGGGGTTTTTTTTTTAATACATACTTTGATCAGGTTTGTAACTTTTATTTATTTTTTTTTCTTATAAGGGAAAGGCAATGTATTTTTCAGTTTTTTTTTCACAAAATTGCTTCCTTAATTATTATTTTTTTTAGAGTATAGATTGTGTTTTTGATTTTTCATAAAAAATTATCGGGGGGTGTATTGACAACTATTATACCTCTGGGTATAATACAATTACAAAGATATATAATCATTTGTTCTGACTATATCTAAGTCAATTAAAGTTTTACAAAAATAGATCAAAATAGTGAGTAATTGTGGAGTTTGTTTAGAGTCCATATATATAATTAATATATATAGTATAATATTAATATATTATATATTATATATAATATATATATTAATATATATTATATAATATAATATATATATATTATATATAATATATATATATATATAGTATATATATATAATAGTATTATATATATATATATTTTGAGTAATAACAAGATTTTTCAAGTGCTATAAATTCCGCAACTTCTTATCTTTTGAACCGTGAAAAACGCAACATTGCTTTAGTTAAATTTTACACATACGGGGAGTAAAGACAAATCTACTCACTGCTGTAAAGAAACTAAAACCATACAACCCAACATGAAAAGTTTCTATTTATTTGCCATGAGTAAGCTGAAACGAACAGTTTCCCCCCCCTACCCTTACCTTTTTAGTTTTATTATTTATAGATAAAGGCCCTATGAAGTCATCTGCGCTCAGTTTACCTTTCACTACTCACATCAAGTGGTTACACAGAGTTTAAGGACCCTATATTATCCCATAGCCTTAGAACATTAGAAAATAAAAAGACTTCAGTAAGAAAGCCATCATGGGCCTATTGTGAGACCCCTCACTGTCCAGTCAAGCCAACACCGATCATTCAAAAAAACATAACATGGCATTTATATATTAAGCAATCTCAACAAGCACCTCTTAAGGGCTTGGTACCAATAACTTTATATATATATTATATATAATAATATATATATAATTATATATATATAATATATTTAAAATATATCTTATATTATATATAAGTATTATATATATATACAAATATATACATATAATCTATAATATATAATATAATAGTATATATTTAAATATATATTATCTTATATTAAATATAATTTAATATATATACATAGTATATACAAAGTCTAAAAGCATGCTCATGCTGAAATTACCATCAAAAGTATCCTAGGTAGCATTGTCAATAACTTACAGCCAATAAGTATAACACAAAGTCTTAATTAACAACTAAAAGAAAAAAAGCTACAATATTTATTTAAAAGATGCATGCTAACGCCACACTACAAGCTTTAATTAATTTAAAATAGTAATATGACAGTTATTAACCTTACTAATACTAGTATACCTAAAAGTACGGACCAATTATATTTTGGCTTAATTAAAATATATATGATATGACGATCTGGTTTTCTTAATTTATATGAACTGCTTTCTTTGAATGTTGCATAACTGCCTGTCATAATATAGTATTATAGTATTACATCTCGACAACCGTCATAACTCATGTGGCAAATCCATTCAAATTATTAACAATCTTATTGAATGATAATTAGCTTATCTTTATAATATCAAAATGGCATGCTTAATTTCTTATTATGCCTTCTTTGGTCTCCCATTACCTGCTCTACTTATGAAGAATTTATATTGTCTCTGTATTATATCAATAGATATAGAAATAAAATTATTTTTGTAGACTTGTATCATCATGTCCCCTCTGAGAATATGCCTTTCTACCTTTCTATATCATATATAAAGTAAATAACATAGTTCCTTAGATTCATTATTAGCCTTAGCTACTCTCACTGATAACGGCTCTTACCCCTCAATAATGCAGGAAATCATCCTTGTTGCTTCTCTACGTTGCCCTCTCTCTATCTGTATTGCATATACTCTAAGTATTTTTTCTTTATAAATGATGGGTTTTCAAAATACTATGTGCAAATACTTACTATACCTAATACTTTATATAGGCTATTATAAGATCAATAGCTATTTATATACAGTTTACTTATAATTTGCCTTGCTCTTTTATATGTAAAAGAATACTCATACATTGACCATTATTTAATATTTATCCCATGACATCTTATTAGGCTTTATTCCTTTCGCTGTCTAAAACACTTTTAGCTTACTTATTTTATTTAAAATTTATACTTATATTTAGTATTATATATAAACACTAAAATTTTTTTACTTGGTCCAATACTATTATTTAATTATAACTTATCACTAAATAATTCTTTACAAGTAGCCAGTCACCTATTTCATATTTGTATGTTAAAATCTCTTATTTGAGTATAACATAGATGAAGCATCTTATTACTTTTTTTACTATTAATAATTCAGCGTAAAATTCAGATTTTTTTGTCTGAGACTTCGATATCTTTACGTATAGAGGGTAATATATCGATAACATATATGCATATTCGTAAATCTATAATATCGAGTTAATTAGGATATATACTCGATATATAGTAAAAACTAATACTACTCGAATATTATAATTATATTAATATAATAAATATATATATATATTTATATAATTATATATACTTATATCATCACTCAAATATATATATTATAATATATATTATAAATATTTAACTATATCTATATATATATAACTTATATATATATATAGGTTAGTTAGTCCCTAATAAGCTTAGAACAAGTGGGCACATAGTTATGGAAACAAAAAAAACGATTTGACGACAGTACCAAAGAAAATAGTGAATAGTGGCCCAGAATAGTTGTTTAGGGGTGTTATTAATAAAAACTAACTAGATAATACTCCAGGGTTAGATACCACTAATATATATACCGTATGTACAGGAAGGTCGGGGGTCTCATCTCGGATCCTCATTATGGTTATACGGGGGAGGCCAATCCCCTCCTAACCCGGTGGGATGGTTCTCCGGTAACCCCCATCTCTATTGGTCTTTGGGTGTTGCGTGGGGTTTCCTAATATTAATAACTACCGATCCAAGTCCTAAATCCGGGTCTGAAAATTTACTCCCCCCTCCGTTCCGCGGACTCGGCGTCGAGCTCCCTAAAACAAGGGGGGTAAACTCCTTTTTAGGGGTCGACTTCCGAGCCCCCTATATGGCCGTTATATACTATCATATAATATATACATATATATATATAAGGTATGATATATATATTATATATATATATATATATATATATATATATATATATATATATAATTAATATATATATTATATATACTATATATAATATATATATATATATATATTAATAGGGTTTCATACTCACAATTTTTAATGGTAATTCCTTGCAATAGCTTCTTAAAATAGGCTAATAAAACCTTTCTTTTGCTATTGCCAAAACTTTATCCTTTACCCGCCACATAAAAGTGGCTTAAATAGATAACCTTACTAAAGGTGGTTCCTTCTGGTCAGTAGGTTTTTTATTATTTAAACTTCAAAATAAAAAAATACTATTTTCACTTGTAAGTTAGTTTTATTATACTGTTTTAAAAAAAATGCGAGTAAACTGCATTCATCATTACAAAACTCGAACAAATCATACGGACTAATTCAATGCTTAAAAGTTTGCACAATGTCAGAAGAACTAAACATACGATCTGGTTCTTTTTACAATAACTACAGGGGCCGGTAAATTGCTTAGAAAATCGCCGTCCTGCCTATTTTAAATTCTAATTCCCTTTGGCATCTTCACCGTTTTGGAGTGCATTGTATGCTCAATCGATGAATTTAAAAAATATTGAATATTTTGCGGAAGCTCAGGACCGAAGATTGGAAATAAGCCTATTTTGCTACTATATCTGCTCTTTACTCCGGCATAGGAAATATATCAACGATTCATTTTAGAAATCTTTTTGTACAAGGGTCGCGCTCTTGCAGTTATTTTTTCTAACTGAGTGGTAGCTACTAACTTTATGATATCATTATTGCAAACATTAGTTTTAAACCGTTTATTTGCATTATAAGTACTTACCTTAAGTCCCTGGTCCAATATTCAATTTATATATTATAAGGTACGGCTATAGGTATATGCACTGATTCAAATATAGTATAATACCATATATCGTAGCATATTGATTAGGAAATATAGGCCTCCCATGCACTGATAACTGCATGTGGGTATACACATGTCCGACTCTTAGCTCACATAATTCTCCTACCATTATATAGGAGACTTATTCTTGGCATTATGTTAGGTTTTATAATCTCCATTACTGGTTTTCTAGTTACTTCCATTAACGATCTCATCTTTTTAATTCCATCGCCATGTACGCCGGGGTTACTCCATATCACTCCTTATAATACTCACACTCGATTGCATAATAGTCGGGACTTTTTCATTTACACACAGCCTGTGGGGAATACCTTTATCAAAGGTTTGCTAAAGTGATAAAATAAATATTAATATATATCAACTGGATTCATCCTTTTGGTCAGGGTAGCATAGGTCAAGTAAATCCTTTTATTTATAGGCTATTATATAGTATTGTCTAAATTCTTGAGAATAGGTTTTGACAGTTGATGATTACCTGCTTTTGGGAACACCATGCATGGGAATTGTACAAACCAGGTTTGTTTAATCGCTTCCAAATATTTCCTCTCATATGAACCATTTTCAGTAAGGGCCTTATCTATAACCTTCTTTACAACCAGATGATTAGTTAAGCTATGGACTGAGCCCAATTATTTCCCATAAATCTTCCTTACTGACCTTTCTTATTAATAAATATAGGGCACGAACAATGCTGTTGTTAGCCAGTTGTCTAGGACCCTAGTTCATACGCAAATATGTTTATAAGGTAGTAAGGGGATCGCTTAAAAAAATAAATACAGGGGTGTGGTGTTTTAAAAAAAATGCTTGGTATAAACTACCCTTTCATGGTCAGAACATCTACCAACATTATATACCATCGAGGTAAAACTCTGGCATGCTTTATACTTTAGGGTCCTAATATGTGTTAAAGTTAAATCGGAAAATAACATTCTATTTACTTCATAAGTTCATATATTTTCAGTGTGTTAAGTTCTATTTTTTTTACATCATACCAGGAAAACCCACACTATTCTTTTCCTTAATCTTATTCTAATCTTCTCTCTCAGTAATAACGCTTTGAAAACAAAATAAGCGTTATTAGAAAATGTTTACCGAGCTCCTTATTCACTTGAACTGCCTAAAATTTTCCTATTAAATTTAATATTTATTACCAATTGTCCTATTCTTTACTTTTAAATTTTAGTAATAGCCTAAAAAAAAAAACTTTTCGTGGTCCTTATTACTATTTATATACCTTGCTCAACCATACAATATAATGTTCTACTAATCTCTCTTGGGGCTCTTTCATCTTTGGACTGTGTGTTAAGTTTCATATTCTATTTTTTCCTATAATTTTTCT
This sequence comes from Trachelipus rathkii, assembly GCA_015478945.1. Lineage (NCBI taxonomy): Eukaryota > Metazoa > Arthropoda > Malacostraca > Isopoda > Trachelipodidae > Trachelipus > Trachelipus rathkii. The sequence goes on from JABUQX010064578.1 coordinate 41,195, forward strand.
AGTAATAATATATCAATACGCTCCTAGATAGGTTTTTAAAACCATCTACACTAGAAGTTTTGACATTGGGGATTTTCCCATGCTCTCTTAATTCGATTAGTATTATCTTCTCTATTATTTGTCAGCAGGCATCACTAAACAGGTTTTTTTCATCTCCATCCGGTCTAATGGGAGTGTGTATCTAAAAAAAAAAGCTTATTATTGAATATTCATGTAAAGGGTGTTGCTTCTAAAATAATATATGCCACTGGATTAACATGATAAATACAGACTTTTGGGGGTCCCTCTAAATTTCTCTAGTCTCAGTCACCAAGATCAGTTTTATTATATACTTTAAAGCACATAACATGTATGCGACAATTGTTTGGTAAATACTTTCCCAAGAAATACATTTGACTTTGCATTTTATATTCGCTTATTGCAATTTGGCATACAGGCCAGATATTTCTACATTCATTATTTAAAAAATTCTAATTACTTATGTGTCACATAAGGTTACTAAATTCTCCTAAACTCAACTCTATACTCAAATCTCATCAACATAGACTTCATCGTGTTATTGATGAAATTAGTTCGTAACAGTGGGCATCACATGTCCTTAATTATTAGTTCATGACCATCTGGCTCAGAACGTTGTCTTATAAACAATTTATAAATACAGAACTACTATGGTCATATTAATAGACAAATAGGAATCCTCATAACCATAATATTGTAGAATACACTGTGACTATATAATGAGTACTCACAATACTGATTAATTACATTTTAATAATATAACATATAGGTCATATACTACCCATTGACACATGGTATTATAGCTCTGTTAAGGGGTAATACTGTGTTTAATATGTGGTACTTCTTCATAGTAGTAGAACTAATTTAAGTTCACTCAGTTACTTTTTCACTATTTAAGGAACTAGGTAGGTTAGGTAGATCATGATTACACTAGTTCTACGAGAAATTTAGGTTCAGAAACTAGTTAGGTGTTACATTTGCTAGTCGAATGAGTCTTAGTGCCTTAGAGGATACGTTAGGCGAGTTGAAGGAGTGAAGTTATTCCAATTATAACATGCATGGCATGTCTGGGCACGTAATTAACTTTTGACTATCTTTAACCAAATTTTTCGGCTATTTTTACAGCTATTATTTATTATAGCAATAAGGATAATTATATTCTATATCCCTCACGGGTACACAGCCCGATATTCAGTACAATATCAATGATTATTAGTTATATGCTATTTATATAAATAAGTTCTGTCTATAATGTCACAGACACTCAATTTCTTTATTTAAGGTAATGATAACCAGTAACAGAAAATTTAGCGCAACACAGACACACTTATATATTATGGATAGAGATTAATATATATATACTAATAATATCCACCTTAACCAGTTATATATATAGAACTCATATCATTCTTTCTATTTTAACTCAGTAGCTTTATAACGGTACAAATATATGATAATACTATATTAGTGAATATCTGACTACTCTATTTTACATAATTTCCTTAATATATAGAATTGGATAAAGTTCTAAATAATACCTTTAAGTTTCTTATACTTAAATATTGTAAGCTACCTTATGCTATCAAGATTTAATAATCTTGCTCAGTTAATATCTAATATCTAATTTAGGATTCTTAATTATTTGTTAGGTATATCTAATTATTAATATAAATCAAAAAATTTATTTGACATTGACTTACATCATTACTCTTTTATTTTACTATAGCTATGATTGATTATTATTAATATGTGGTATATACAGATACATTTGATTATTAATAATTTGAATGACTTGTATTATTTTTTTATTAAAACTTGCTACGATGTATAATTTTATATTATGTAAGCGCTGTAAACACTCATATAGTTTCAATTTAATTTATCATTACTATACTTAATTACTTAATTTACAAAATATAGTATTATATACCTATATATAATTCATGGGTATCTGTGTGTTTTAAGAGCTATAGAGAATAATTGTCAAAATTTGGTGGTTTTGATTCTATCTTATTCAAGATATCCTCAGGATTTGAGCCACATTCTGCACGAGATACGCTGAACAATAATGTAATTAACAAATTATATTTACACATAAGGTCTGGTATTGAGAAGTGCAATAAAAGTAACCATCAAGTTCTATAATTCAGCACAAATAATTTGTTCTCACGATTAATTATTTAATTATTATTATCACAATATATCTGAGTCAAGAGTTTAGCCGGAGAAAATATATATGTGGATGTTACTCTCTAACCAGCAGTTTTTCTTACCATACTCTATATCAATTGATACGATTGGGGGACATTTTAATAAAGGGGCTGTTCTTTTCAGATCAAGTTCACGATGATGAAATGAAACTACAGACTTGTGGGACTGTTGAGGAGTTACTACTTACATACGATGTCATATACTGAGTGCGCGATAACTTCCGTGCCACACACACATCACACACACACGACACACACACACACACATAAATCACACGAGCAGTTTATACACAAACTAAACACCACACAACACACTCACTCTAAACACATCATACACATTAAAAACGGTTGCTGCTTCTAAAAAAAGACACAATGTGCGCACCACAAAGTAAATTTCGAGCTTTTTCGTATATATTGGTATATAGTATTTATTAGTTTAGTAACTTTGTAAGCTAAATTATTTCTTTCTTATTTGAAAGTGAAAAAATAAATTCTCGTTTATATGGATTTAAACTTAATATACCTTGGAATGTGATATTCTACAAATATGTAGTTAATTAGAGATATATATTACATATATATTAATTTTATATGCATCGCAGATGTAATTACGTGTTGTTACTTTAAGGGTATTATTTGTGAGTTTGCATATTTACCTAATTATGAGTAATATAATTATTATTTTTCAGGCAGAGTTCTTATGATTTCATATAAATAAACTTATAGATAATTATTAATTTAATTTAATATTGCAATAATTTAAGCGATGCAATTATAATGATGTCTCAAAGAAAGGAACATTTAATGAAAGGTAAAATAAGAGCTTGGGATAAGATAGAGCCCTTAAGCGTTATTTGCGCGCGTGAAATAGCCGGTGCGTGATATAAGCTACTTTTAGATAAATATTTCAAAAGCCATAATTAAAGTTCCAACATATTGACATTTCTCTATTATAAGTACGATTTCATTCACTTTAACATATTATTATAAATAGTCTGAGTCGGAGCAAGAGTATATATATGTGTTCTCTATATATTATATATATCTTCATTTTAATATAGAAAAAATATTAGATGAGATTATAGCTGAAATATACTATAATATTTATTTATTTCAAGCGACTAAACTTATAGTATTTAAAGTCATCAGGCATATGATAATGTATGCTTAATTTTCTAATGACTTGGAAAATATGCAAATGATTGTAATTATAAACTATATATATTTAATTAACCCTTTTGGTAGGATTAATATAAGATTTTGGAGTAAAAATCATGGAAACATACTGTGGTATTCTGGATACCTCATAGCATGTACTCTTTAAATATCGAATATGAAGCTTAGCGGAGATGGCTCAAAACGGAGCAATCACATTTAGGTCGTGAGCAATTTGTCAACTACTATAGACTAAGGCTGCATCCTTAAAATGGAAAAGTATTAAAAAATTCTGGAAAAAAAACAAAGAACATAAATAAATATTCGTCACATAGCTCATTACCATATATGCATCCACGGATGTCAAAAATATCACATGTGACATTACTTATATATATATATTCTGAGTTAACAATTAATCTATACAAAAAATCAGAAATAAGAGATATAATTTATTTTTTATATACATTGCTCTATTAGCAGACTTAGGGGCGCTTCTCAGAGCCCGTGAAAGAAGAGAAGCATCCAGAATGGTGAGGGATGCGTCTACTCATAATTAACTCTGAAAGGTGTCGTAGTGGTGTACGAAGAACCACCCTTGCTAAATCTCTTCTTCTATTTACCTATTTATGTATACTCGCACACCCAAATACCAAACGAGCGGGGTCCGGATGATCCTCTCTGGAGCGTGCGGGAAATTAGTTTTACACGAAAGATGTTAGTATATACACAGAAAGGCGGAGGAGATACCCGAATAAAGCCTGCCGAGTGGCTGTGCTGGCGGGTTATTAAAGCACCATGTTCTTGTTTAATAATAATTATTTAAATAAGAATTATTATATAATAAAGTATATTTTATTTTAATAACGACGATAACTTATAGAGTAACAGGTTCTCTTAAATTAGGCCTTAACTAAACTTATGGACTGGATACTGACTATTTAGAGACACTTACATTTTTTTTTATTTTTATTTCTTTTTGAGACATCTCTATACTATCACACATTACGGTGAGGATTTCCAAGAAATTGGTATTCCTTTTCGACTGGGTAGCGTGTATTAGATATGTTTGTGTAGATATATTGTTTAACATTTGTTTGTGTATTTAATTTTTATTTTTTTTTTTTTTTTTAATATCATTCCTCGCGGTCCAGATTGAGTACCAGCATTCAGCAATGATTCGTTTTACTCGTATCTTGAGAGTCAGTTATTTAAATATATATCCATTAAAGTGAATCACAAGAATAACATTACAGGCTTTGTGGTCGGCAGAAGTGATAATATATGTTGGTAACTTACTAGTAATAGTTGGAATTATATAATATAATATATAAGTATATGGTATTATAGAAGATTCTCATTAGAAAATTATTTTTTACTTTTTCTTAGTGATAGAATATTTTTGGGGGGCCAGATACTCTTAACACTGGGCTTTCTGTAAAAGTTATGATTTTTAGCATTTTAATTCCTTTCTATTATTTGGAAATGTGATATCATAACCTTAAGTATCTTTATTGATTGTGAAAGATAGTTATGTCCAGATTACACATGTAGGTTATTTATCGATGACTTATCATATTTATATTAGTTAATATTATTATACTTTCACAAAAAAAGGAATAGAGCATTGATTGGTCAAATTATAGAGGGTTATATATATATAGTATTAGTACGGTATTGATATTTTTTCATGCGTACATAGCGTAAAATCATTTTCAGGTACACCATTGAGTTACTACTAGCTTGAGTTTTTAAACATAGATGATTAAGTTATTATGGATATATATATATATATGGTATACTATAGACCCTATAAATGCATATGGGATGCACTAATGTATGAGTTACAATCAGGCTCAATAAACTTAGATAATATACTTTCTTAGTTTAGGGCTCGGATAGGTGGTGGGAGTTGAATAGGTGCTTTTCACTTTATCCTTATATTACTTGAACGGGTAATTAATTTAAACTACGTGCTAATACTATTATACTAGTAGCCTCAAAAATAAAAATCTTCACCTATTTAATAAAAGTTGCACTATATATCCTTAAATGTGCGCGCGACGTCTTAAAAAAATTTATGGAGCTAGGAGCATAGTTGCAATTGAGACGGAAGACACAGGAAAGTGCTCTTCATTGGTGTTGACATTTGGAATATTTTGTTATTGAAATTGTATATTGTAAAATAAAGCCAGAATTTATTTTTATTGTATTTATATAGATTGACGTCACGACTCATGAGACATTTACACTGTTTGGTCTATAGATATAGTTAAATTGGGTTATATATATATATTTAGGTAGTACTAATATCAAAGTATTTATTTCAGAAACATATTCCTCATGAATATTTAAAATCATTGGAATAATTATTGTAAAATATAGAGATACAGTATTACAAGTAGATATAAAGTAGAAATTATTCTACTAAAATATAGGTTATTTTGTAGGTTGTTGTGGTTGTGTTGGGATGTTGTAGGGGCGACTTTTTCATGACAAAAATGGACCAGTTGAGTTGGACGGTGTGAGTTGCTTATAAAAATAGAGACATTGTACTGTCATGATTTGACCGAGGATTTATGCATTATCACTCGATTTACAATAAATAAACTTTATAACTATTAATCTAAAAGCTTCGAGTAATATCTTACCTTAACATTTTATAAAGAATGATAGTCACCGCTCTTTACTATCTTATATATTGCCATTGATCTCCAATATATTATCTAATTCGACTTCATATATTTAAAATTCTTTGTAATTGTACGCATATAAGTCTTTTCTCGATCGAAAGCACTGCTAAGGCGGAAAGTCTTTCTTACCTCATGGTGTTAATAAATTAGAAAGGGTTTTTAAGTTTTTCTCTTTTAATTTATTATGGAGCTATCTCATGCTTTGGGACGTTATTGATCATCGAATGGTTTATTAAAAACTAATTCAATTCAGCGTTGCACTACAACTTTATTATAAATTGTGATTGTTATGTGATTGTTGTGAGTATAATGAATATTCTGAAATAGTAGCAGTATGGACTCCAGCACAAATTAAGTTGCTGAAATGTTATAACTCTTGGCCCATCTGATAAATAATAAAAAGAGTGAACTCAAATTATATGTTATGGTCGGGTAAGTGTTACATTAGAGGAAAAAATTGTTTTAGTTTTTATTTTGCAGAGGTTGTATTAATTTACAGTTTACTTTCCCTTTCTAAGTGAAAGACTTGTTTGCTATTAAATTAATCACTGTGTTCACATAAAAGAGGAATGTAACTCTATCTTTATAATACATAGGAAAATACCACAATTAATTTGAGAGATGACTTGTGAGAAATTAGAGAGAGTTGTTTGTGAGGATAAGTTTGATAACTTATATGGTGATTGCTTCTTTGTGAAGAGTATTTAATTAGCTCCGTTAGATAAGACAGGTTATGGTTGTGAGTGATCAAAGACCAGTCCTCGTGCGATAGCGAAAATATAATTGGATGGTATCAACTGGAAGAAGTTAGGTCTATATCGCTTTACTAGATTAGTGATAATAGAATATTGATATGAAAAAGTGAAAAAATCTGAAGTTGATATGAATTGAATTGAGTGTAGTTAAGGAATATAGTATCTTTGCGCTTCCTTCTTGGGGCTATTCGTGCTATTCATAAATTACCTTTAAGAACTGGTAAGTCACACATAATTTTGAGTTGGAGTTGCGCTATAGTCTTGCATGAAGATATGTTGTTACCTATATCATTTTAGTTGTTAAGTACAGTAGTGACCAACTCTAAGTGGTCTGGGAATAAGAGGTATATAGATTCTCAAGTACATAATGTATCGGATGGACAATCTTAGCTTGATGTGTTAGGTTAATTGGGTGACTCAGAATTGGATTAAAATGAGGAATATCGAGACGATATTAAGGGTAAGGTGATTGTGGTGGTGTGAAGAAATGTGGAAAAAATTCACAGAAACATGAGATAGTTTTGTCATATGGTAAAATTTGAAATGATAGTTATATATATACGTGTTAAACGGGTTTAAGTGGTATATAGAGTGTGGTTGAATAAGACAAAGGTCGGGAGAACGGAAAAAAAGTTGATAAATTTTTATTTTAGATCTGGAGGAGAGGAATGTGAGTTGGCAGAGTCGGGAGAGAGAAAGGTGCATAATAGGATCGAATTTCGGTTCTTGTAAGGACGTATAATTAGTTGCTGTTAATTTAGTGAGTGATTCTAAGTAGGATTAACCCACATTGACGAAATATGTTACAGTGTTAGGCTACGTCGCAGTCCCTGAAAGCTTATTAATAAATAATAATGAAGCATTTATACAGAGTACAACACAAAAATCTGTATAATAGAATTCGATTAAATATTACAAAAATATTTGATAAGAGCAATAAAATTAAAAGAAATGTGGAAAAATAATTAAAACATGAGTTTCGAAATGCAGCTTTGGAACAAGATTTAATATTATAGTGTGATACGAATTTGACAGAAGTTTGAATTCCCAATGGAAGTAATGAGCAATTAAGGAGTTAAACTATAAGACCTACTTCAAACCACTGACATAGTAGATCAGTAGAATATTAAATATAGACGTAGTTATGATATTACCAATAGTGATGAAAGCCCTTTGGATAGCAAGAAAGTTGGTTAATAATTAGTATAAGTTATGTTTGATGAACATATAAAATAATATACATCTATTTAATATATAAGTTCTTAATTATGCTCTTTTTTATAATATATATTATATATATATATATTAGTAGTGGTATTTGTGTATTGGATGGTATTATAGTGTATATAATGACGTTAGTATAGTATAATAGTCTAGTATTTAGCTATGTATGTTTTATGATACTATAGTAGTATATAGTATTACCATTTTGATCTTTAATTCTTTTTTATTTATTTATTTTATTACTTTAAACCAGCAAAAGCTTTTTGACATCTCTTCCATAAACCTTTTTATGGACCTGACAATTTTTTTTACTTTGTATACAATATTGGGTGTCGTATGTTGGCTTACACAATTTAATAGTCTTACTAAAGATCTATATCTCATCATTTCTCCCCAGTTTAATTCTCTTTCAAGTTTCAACCTTTATAGACCTGCAAATTTCATCGTCTATTCTTATTGGATGACTGATATATTTTTCTTGACCCATCCAATTACCTTTCCTCTATTATCTATCTTTGTCATATGTCCACACACACACATTTCAATAACTTTTGTTCTTCTGTCCCTACTCCCAACATTTCTCTTAATTTGCTTATCTTTCCTTCCTCAAACAACTAATTTCTAACACTAACCAAGTCATCCATGTGAGTATACATCACCTCAATTAGCTTTCTGTCTTTCTTCCTACTAAATATGTGGATCTGATGAACATTTCATTCCTCCAATTTCATTCATTACCTTAACTTTCTTGTACCATACCCTACCTGCATCATTTAAATCATATATATATATATAGTCTTTGTGTTCCATAGCATATCTGCTCTGAATTCTTTTGGTAGTTCTCTGTATATCATTCTCTCTAGTTTATCATCTTGTAGATAAGCCATTTTTATGTCTTATATTTTCATTTCTATCCATATTTATAAATTATCCCTACACACAATTTTAGTCTTTCTGTAGAACATGTGGGTACATCTGTTAATATATTCCCATCCTCCTCCTCAAAACCTCCTACAACCAATCTAACCTCTTTCATTTCATTTCTTTCATTTTTTCTGTAATTACCCATCTAGTGGTTAATACACTCTGATCTTTATTTTGCTCTTCATATACCTTATTTTCTTTCTAACATTCCAATTCATCCATTTTAGCATCCAATATTCAGTCTTCAAATTTCCTAAATAAAGATTTCTTTCATCCGTATTTTCAGAATATTCTTCCATTTTTAAAATCTTTCTAACTCATATTCCTGTTTGTAAATTTTCTATATTTTAACAATTATCCCACCTCTTACTAGTAACTTTACCTACTCTCCCCATTAACTTTACCTCTAAGGCTTCTCCCCTGCATCCCTTATTTTCAGCCCTATATCTCTCCCCCTTTTTTCATGTTTTTTTTTCTCTTCCCCCCACCCATTTTGTTTGACCTTCATTCTCTCTCTTTCCTTTCAAATTCCTCTTTCTGATTATTCCTCGAAAACATTTCCTTGCCTCCATTTCTTCATGTTCGGTTTCATCCTTTTCTATTTTTCTATTTTTTATTTCCAAATCATAATACTCATCATTTTCTATACTGATTATATGGATTCTGCTCATTTTTCTGATAGATCCTCCATATTTAACTATAATATTCTCATTCCATTTACACCAATCATTTTTGCTGATCTTCATTTATTCTTTTCTCTTCCCACTTACAATAAATTTCTTCTTCAATCATTGAATCATTATATTTTTGAATAATATCATCATTATTGAATGTGATATATGTTTTATAAAGTATCACCTAGTCCTCTAGGATGAGGGTTGTATATCTGTCTCCTAAACTCTAATAAAAATAAAAATAATAAAAAAAAAAAAAAAAAAATTTTCGTGTCTACTCAAATTAATATATAGCCACGCGTAGTACTTAATATAACATATTAGTAAGTTATATAATTATATAATATTTAAGTAATATCTATAATTATATATAATTATAATTATATTTAAATATATTCTTATACTTTCGAGGGGTGTAGGGAAGCAAGGCTGGGCGGTGGTTCAATCATGCCTCCCTCTAAATCTTGTATAATAAATCTGTCAACACATTAGATGATAATTCTGCCAGTTACGACCGGCTATTAAGAATGGTTTATTAGTAGCAAATAATACAGAGAAAAAGATACATTACAACCATCGAATATAAAATTTCTACCTTAAGGTGCAGGAATAATTAAGCTAGATATACTACTTTCACTTAATGTTATTTCTAGAAAAAATAATTATTTTTTAGATATGTTTTGAATGATTGTTTGTTTTTCGTCTTTTTCATTAAATGCATTTTTACGGTCTTAACTAGCTGGTCTTTTTATTTATTTTAATACTAGCTTCTTCAGACATGATTCAACCGCTGGTAAATCAGCATGTCGATGCATTTTAGCGGCTGATAAAGACTGCTAAATATAGTGTAAATAAATAATATATATCGATCGATATTATTTTTATTTTATAATTTTATTTTATTTTATCAGTTTTATTTTTATAATACTACGAGTTATATTTATAGTTTATATTAAGTCATATCTTATAATATATATATATATATACTATATATGTGGCTATATAGTTAATATATATGCATTAAAAAACTCCTCATGTCGACAAATAAACCTAATAAAAACTATATTATTATATATATGAAAAAAAACTGGAGGTCTATATAATTGGATAATGATATTAATACCTATATAGTGACTATCTTAATAAATAAGGGATTGAGTGTAGTGAATTATCAACTTAATTAATACTATAATAGCACTTTTCTTATTTATCTCGATAGTATTATTTATATATCAATTATAAATATTTATGAAACTTCGTAAACTATCTTCAATTTATTGCAAATTCAAATAGACCACTTTGCAATATTTATCATAATAATAAAAAAAGAATTATTATTTTCTAATAATAAAAATAAGTAATTCCATTCTCCTCTTGTGGGGAACATTATTACTGTCAGTAATAAAAATTTATACCTAGTTCAATTCAATATCTTTCTCCTCCCCCCGCATTTACATGTAAATTTCTACCATCGCCCATATAAATATGATAATTTTTATTTACTTATTATTATTATAGATAATATTTCATAATTAATAGATAATATTATTATATTATATTTATATATTATATATTATATTGTATAAAAATATATTTAATAAATATAATATATAAATATAAGAAATTCATATCACGTATAATAACGAAGTAATTTAAAATAAGTATTGTATTACCGAGTCAATCACCCTACATATATGTAGTATGGTTAGTTATACTCACGCTTATCATATATAATCACTCACCTTTATAACTCATAGTCAGTAATAGCGACTCGGTCGTTATAATTTATAATCATATATATATAACTATTATAATAAAACTATTTTATATATTAGAATTAATTTCAATTTTTTTGTGTGCTTATGCCCGACTAAAGGGCCTAAAAAAACTTATACTAATAAAAAAAAATTTCCAAAAAGTGCATTAGGTAGGAGAGTCTATGATAGAGGAAATAGACGAATCTGTAAGCGACTGAATTTCCCACTAAAATCTGAATTGCAGCGTTGCAACATCCCAGCACTTTTTCTTACTTACAAGGACGTTGGCTCTCCTTTGTCTAGCAGCAAAAGCGCAATTACAGACAACACTTCTTCCCTAAAAAAAATCAAACATGATCAGTACACCCGATTAGCCGTCCGGGAGAAGATCTTAGAGGGATACGTCTTTCCAGAAAATAGCTCAGACTAATCTACCCTCCACTCATTAAATTACCGCTTGGAATTGACGGAACTCCGGTGGTGGGGTTTGGTATCAGTCACTAATAAACAGCCTAATCTGATGCAGAGTCTTCTTTCTCATAAATTTCTTTGCAACATTCGCTAGGTTTTTAAAATTATAATTTTCCCCTTTTAGCGAACGCAACGACGTTCCTGTATAACTCATCTCTTATTCTTAACCGAACTCAGGAGAGTATTTTTGAGAGTTTTGACAAATCATAAAATACTATAACTCTGGTTCTCTTACTGGTCTTTTATCTGCATTTTAGCAGGCAAAGAGCGGTGTTGTCGCTATGTGTGCGTTGAATATGGTGATGCTTTGTTCGTTGTTATCTGATTTGTGAACCCTTCCGAATTGTTCTACATTAATGTAACTAAAGCTTCATATCCTGTTATACATACTGCCAATAAATTCATACTATGTTTATATATCTGTCATTCTAACTTCACTGACATATCCTAAATTTTATTTTCCACTATTTTAAGCTCCACACCTAGAGAACACAATTCTCTTCTTACTTGTACTTCGTGAAAGTCATCACTCTCTTGGTGTTTTCAATGTTCAGCACCGTCAATGGCTTTCTTCTAATCTTGATGTTTTTTTCTTAGCATACAATTCTTCTCCATATTCTGCTAAACTCAGTTTCCCTCCTCTGGGTTTCCTCGATCCACCTTATCTCTGTTCGCTGTTCTAATCTTGCAAGCCTTCGCAGAAAAACACGGGTGCACCTCCTCTCCATCCTCCTCCTCCTTTCCTACCTCTCTGACTTCTCCTCCTCACCCGCGCCTACGGCAAGAAAATTTTTTGGCACTTCGGTGCTGCTCAAACTGTTCGGATTTGTGGTCGTACTTTTCTGATTCTCTCATGGAATGAGATACTGTTCGTGAGAGGAGTCCTGCTTGAGTGTGTCTTGTAGCAGCGACAACCGTGAGATGATATCGTATGGCATGGACGGAGTACTTACTCATAGTTTGGTGTCCGTTCAGCTAGCCTAGCAGTATTTGCTTTAACTACTGCGTAGTGTCTGTGTTCTATCGACGTCCCAAGGGGACGCTCGCCTTCCAGGATCCCGTCGTATTCAACTCCAGAAACTCAGGCAACTTATACTTCATTCCGGAATCCTGCAAAATCTATTCTCAACTTAGACTATCTAAAAAATTTCTTCGTAAGAAATTAGAAATAACCTTACTGGTTTCTCTTCCTCACGTCATTTTTGCTTTTTTGTTTTTGGCAAAAATGTGTAACTTAACTTGGAGCCTTTTTGCTTCTCCTCATTTCATCTCTAGTTTCCTTACAATCGAGCTGCTCAGATCAGTTTTAACCTTCCGCTAAAACTGAGAATTTTTTCCTACAATAACTTCAGACCTTGCTCTAACTTCCACCCTAGAGGCTTCAAAGATACTTTCCTCTTCTAACATCACACACTTCCCTCCAGACCAATTTATAGCTAAATTTTGATTGTAATTTATCTTATACAGATATGTTATTTTTGCTACTCATCTTCTCTTCTCTCACTCGAGCCTCTCTCGATGGGCGTTATCGTCTCTACTCTCGGTCGTCTTCTCTTCTCATCTCTAGTTCTCTTGTCGTCTCAGACTCTCTCTTCATGCGACTCTCGTCTCTTCGCTCTATCTTCAGGCTTGCGTCTCATCATATCCCTCTCCTCTCTCTGCATCTCAGTTCCAGTCTCTCTCGTCCTCTCTTCTTTGTCGTCATATTTCTCCTTATCATCTTCTCTCCTTCTCTCTAAAGGTAATCTTAACACATGAAGGCGTGACGGATTCCTGATGGTATGTCTCCTGTGATTTTCAAAACTTTGCGTTCCCAGCATTCACCTCTTGAGTAAGACTATTCGCTCTCTGTCCTTTTTCTGCTTCAGACCTTTCCCTTTGCTGGAACTCGTCTCTATTCAGCCTGTGTCAAAAAGGCGGGGCTACTCTCAACCTTACACAGCTATATCACTCAATCTGCTTTTAATTTCTGTTCTTCTAAAGTTTTCCGAATATATACCTAACAGAGAGAGATTCTTGAGAAACATTTCGATCTATCTAATCTTATGTTCTTATACTAATATATGGCTTTCAGTAAGATAAGATTAGTCTATTCTGGTGACTCATCTGTGTTCCTGTTCTTTCTGTCTTGGTCCTCTTCTCTCTGACTTTCGTGCAATCTTTTACTGTGGTGCTGGAACATATCGAAAATTGTGATAGTGTCTTCTTGCAAAGTTTGCCTACTAAATTATCTCTTCGGTTTAAAAACCTTGCTCCTCGTGTGCGACCTCTCTATTGATTTCCCGGTCGTTATATCGACACAGCTGTTATAGATGTCCATCTTTCTCTTTTAATTGACTTAAATTAGTGGGTATTCCTCAGGGTACTGTTCTTTACCCTGCTCTCAACTTTTCATTAATGACTTCCCTCTCTATCTGTAGCAATGTTCTCTTATTTCACCTTATCAAGCTCTCTCTGTTTCGGATGTGGAATCTTAGTTATCTGTTCAATATTTTTATTCATCGAACTCTGGTTCGTTGACCGGTTTTGCGAATAATATTGGTGAAAAAATGCAAATGAAAAAAGCTAGCAATTAAAGTAACTCACATATGTGAATATGATGACCTTGGTTTTTACGAGTTCCATTCAACATAAAACTTTTTACTATTCGTAGTTACTAAACTAGATCTTAGGACATTCTTTTGGTATTAAATCAAATTATCGTCAGTCCTTTAATATTAGTGGTTGTTTCTCTTCTCCAATAACCTTAATTTGGAGGAATATTATTATTATCTAAAGGCTTGTGTAAGTGTTCTGAAGTACGCACTTTCTAAACTCTTCAGTAGTAAATCAACCAGTTTTGATTTCTCTTTATTAGGGGTGTCGTACTCCTCTATTCCTGTAATGTGTGCGAGATTTTAAGCGTATATCACACATATTTGGGTAGGTTCTCACTGAAAACACAAGTTCTTCGTGAAAAAAAGGTTGATGTAGTCTAGAGCTTCGTTTTATTAAATGATTCTCTCGTGTCGTCGTCATCTCTCCATTTCTCCATCATCGTCTCGTCAATATCTCGCTCTATGGTTGTACGTTCGTTCTCTCTCCGTTACTCTCACTCTTCCTCTCTTCTCTCGTCTCCTTATTCTCTTCTCTTCTCTCTAGGTCAAGTTGGCTGCTCCTCATAATAGTATATGTATACAAATATTTAGACCGAGGGACTTAATGTAAGGTTTCAAGTTTGCAGATACAATTGGTATACTCCTCAGTAAGGGAATAATGAATCTGATGTATAAGATTTAAAAGATAGGAGGGAGTCTGTAATCATGAGGATGAGCAGGTTCATCATCTTCAATAAATCTTCTCTCCTCATAATCCAATGGTTCATCGTGCTTTGTTCTCTGGCCATCATGCTATAGACAGTGATTAGGGGTGGAAAATTTCGGTCTCATATCATCACTAATTTTTCCATTCAGCTAGAAATTGTTGCGGGGATACTCTTCGAGCAAAGCGGGCTTTCATGAAACAAAAGTGAGCTAACCTCCTTGGGTCTCTTAATGACAAATTGGCCTCTTGCCAAAAAACTCTCTAGCAACTTCTTAAATCTGTCTTTCCATTTATTCGTCTTATTGTTGCTAATTTCTCGCAACTGAAAAGGCCAAATCTCTTCGGCCTCCTTTCTCTAACACAAACCTGGACGATTCTGGCATCCTCTTCTCTCTCCTTCTCCTCTCAGGTCCTATGCCTTTGCCTTGATACATAGATCAGGTTAAGGCTGAAATCTATGAACGTTAAGGAGGTGGGTGGCCCAGATGGCATTTTCCCCCAAGTTGAGGAAGTGTTTCCTTGCTATCCCCGCCCTCGTTCAACTATACTCTTATGTTCAATATCTAGCACTTTCCCTCAACATTGGAAGCTCGAACATGTCCCGTCACCTTACCTTATTCAACAAAAGGAAGCGCTCTGAAAATTCTAACTATAGCCCTTTTTGACATGACCTACCCTTTCTCAAACTCTCAAACTTGATCATCTGGAAACTCATCTCAATCCCAGAAAAAAAGCTTTCAGCGCCTTGAGGTACTGGACGATATATCTTTCCACCACCAATTATGGTTTAATTCACTCTTAAGAACTATATATAAATTTTTATCCCTATGGTTGTCACTCCCAGACTATACGAGATTTTGTTCCTGCAGAGACATATGATATAAAATTAATTTAACCTCTGTACTTTATAAATTATTAACGAATATGATACTAAAAATTTTTAGTTAAAAATAGGATGGCTGTTTCCCTACCACCCTAGTATAGTCCCCTAGAACAGCAGTGATACAAACCCTCATAGTATAGGTAAATTTTAATCCATGTAATTTTAAGTTAAAATTACATTTTCAAAAGAATTTTATATCCCGCTTAATAAAATAATCTATATAATAACAATGAATAACATTATAAGCAAAAATAATATTATAAAATATAATTGCCAGGTTTCTTCTATATTACAACAACATTAAAAAAAGGATGTTACCAAGCACTTTCTTACTTTTAAGCCAGATATCACGCTAAGCCTATATATAAACTGGAAACAAGTTAGTTCAGATACTTTTTACTAGCCTCAAAGTTTAACAATTATATTATTGATCAGGTTAAGGTTCATTTCAGGCCCTCTAAGTACAGGTGATATTGTGTATATATCAGGAATCTATGTAGATTAAAAACTTATCATACCTGAACCTAGGGATGGCTAAAAGACAGGGCTATTTTATTATAAAGAAATTCTAATTGGGAAATTTTCAACTTTTCAGAGCCGTACTTTTTTTTTCACCCCTAAAGAACAGCATTTCCGACATTCAAATCTTATCAATATATTTTTTAAGAGACAGATTATTGCCGTTCATGTATTCAAAAAAAATGAAAATTTTTTTTTTTTTTTTTTTTTTTTTTTTTTTTGTAAATAACAATCCTAGGGGTATTTTTAAAACAAAGACTTTGAGACTAAATATGTAATGACAAACTTTTTTTTAAGGAGACGCGACCGATTTTTGCGTTTTCATCCATGGACATTCTTTATATTTTTTTTAGAGTATACTCCCTTGATTTCATAAAAATGGAGGTGACAACCCTCTGGGTAACAAATTACCAATTCAATTTAAAAATCTGTTGAACTCTACTATTACCCTATATTTTTTGAATTTTCACATTTTTCTATAATAAACACCTATTTCATAGTGTTCAAAAAGATGGCATTCCAGTCAGTTCAACTATATTAAAAGCCTATGAGGTTTAACAATTTCAAAAGGCTGTAACTCTTCTTTTCCTAAAGGCATCAGTCATTTTCATTTTTTTTATTCTTATCGTTTTTATAAGAGTTTATCCTGTGATTTTTATAAAAATCAGCAATGAAGGCATTCTGCCCTACTTTTCCCAAACTGATTATCAGAAAAGCAAATGAGATTTCATCACATTATGCATAGCCAAACAATTACCAAAAACATTACCCACAAACCCTGCATAAATACAGGAATTTAAATTAGTGCTCCACTGGAGCTTCTCACACCAGCTACAAAATTAACAAATTGCATTTATGTAAAACCTAGGACTATTAACTAAAAATAAAATGGAAATCTTTATTAAACCGATATAGGCTCATACTGTCTTTTATTTCCTAATCTCCTAAAAATAAATTCTAATGAAATTTATTTGTATCAATTTTTTGAAATTTACAAACATTTGAACATTTTCTTCAAATTTTGTCAATAATTTGTTCTTTAGAACATTTGATATATGCTTTTTTTTTCATATAAAACGATAAATAGCTTAGTGATTTAAATAAATAAATAAATGATTAGGAATCTAGATAAAGCTCAAAATATTAAATTTAAAAATTCGTGCAATTGTTTTGAAAAAACACATGTTAGAAATGCCATTCGATTTTGTAACAATATATACCGTAAAATTGTACTTTTGGACGTACTCGAAATGAAACATTGAAACTCAAATTATTTGAAAGGTTGGAGGGTATAATGACTGAAAAAATTAGTATATAAATAAAGCAATTGTGCATCTATATAAGTCTTACCTTGCTGATGTTTTTTCAAATAATTCATTAATAACAATGTTAAGTTTTGTGCAAGATAACTTCAGCCTTGTGGCTTTAGTAAATTAGCAAAATTAGCTATCCCATTGATAAAAGTTTTTCCTTGTTTATGCCACTCGCGCGCGGGATTTCTCGGCTATTTGAGACTCTGACAAGAATTTTTTTATACGTTTTTTAAATTCCCCTAACTTAAAGTTTTGTTTAATTTTTATTATAATATTTTACATTAATATTTACAAATTTGAATATATTTTATACAATTATTTATTTACAACATATTAAATAGCCATTTATTCGCAAAATATTGCTCTTATAGTGAGAAATAGGTTGTAAACGAGGGTGTTTTGCCAG
>JABUQX010064579.1:0-2500 GCA_015478945.1 Trachelipus rathkii
CCTGATAATATCTCTCTCCAATCTAACTGGAATCCCAGCTCTTTTCCAAATATCACAAAGTTTCTGCACGACAGTTTTCAGAGCATCTCTCTGAGAGATATTTTCCCTTCTTGCGATAATTAAAAAAAAACTTTTAGGACCTCTAGACTGGTTGGTAGCATTCTTACACCAAAATCTTCTAATGGATTGCCGAAGAGGTGAATAGCAGTTTTAGAACGTGTTTCAGACATGATTGTGTTTTTTACCTGAAAAGAGAACCTAGAATCATATTATATATATATATATTATACAGTTAGATTGGCATCGTTACATGAATAATTGGTTTAGCGTTTAACCGTTACTCTTATCTTGATGAGAAATTATGGGGTAGCGTTATCGGTTACATCGTTGTACATTTTTGAAATTCCTTTGATAGCGTTACCTTGTTAGCTTTCGTTACCTTGTAACGCGTATTCATGTATAATCTGCGTTACTTTCGGTTCAGTTTCCGGGCTTAATTAATAGTTTACAGTTTTCGTACATGATCATATACATATTTACTGCTGAAGATTAAATCATTGGATTAACTAACAGTTTTAAACTTTTATTCAAATACTTTGACAATTAATTTCTATCATTGACCAAATAATATAAATATACAATTTTTAAAATTTTATCTATTTTAAGTTTCATTATGGTAAACTTAGTGCAATAAATGATTTACATTTATGGAATTTAGTGATACAATATTATCCATATTTAAAATTTTTTATAATTTATTTTATTAATAAACGTAGAAGATTATCTCAATTGTGCGTCACTTTGAACCCTATAGCTAGCCGATCTTCTTGTCACATTGTTTGAATATTATTGATGTGAAAACAATCAGAGGGAATATTTAATTATTAGTAATGGTAATGGTACAAATAATCCAAATTAACAGCAATACGGTAAAGGTAGAAATAGTATAATAATAATATAATAATAATAAATTAATAATAATTATAATAATAATAATTAAATAATAATAATAATAATATATTATTCAGAAATTGGAAGTTAAAAGTAAAACTTATATTAAAACAAAAGCTGACATAGAATTTTTAAATAATAATAACAATAATAATATGTTAATAATAAATAATATAATTTAATATACATAATGCTATATAATAATAATAATAATAATAATAATAATAATCTATTTAAACATAGTTAATTTCACTTAAATAATAAATGATTATATTTTCCTGTTACGATATTAGAGTATCACCAAATTAAAAAGAAAGACATAAGGAGTTTTTTATAGTAACTTAATTAATAACATTACAAATATGAAGAATTACCTTTAAGAATGACTAGCCTTTCAAACATATTATCAGATAGCTTGGATCTCTTTGGAGAATGAATGTGACCCGCAAAGCTGAATAACCTTTCTACAGGGGCCGATGAAGGTAGTGGAGTATTGTAGTACAAAAAGACTTTTTTTTTTAACACAGGGATACCTATTAATTGACTCAGGGATCTGTCTTTATCCGTAAGGTATTTAAGCACTTCTATTTCTAGTTCATCTTTATTTAATGACGCAGGTGATGTAGATGACAAACTCTCGTATTCAAAAAAAGTCATCTGGACTGCTACCTCCAGCCAAATCCATTACTTCGTTAGGCTCTTGAGATGTATTTGCTTGAACCTCATTTCTGACAGCCACGATTAGCATTTTCTGATACTTTTTCTCCTATTTTTCCTCGTAATTATAATTAATTCGGGGTTTTATGGCGAGCCAATTTGATTTTGTGTTAGGATTTAGAAATAGATGCCAGAAACTGCAGTGTGGCCGAGCTATGCAAAACTAAGAAATACTCTCCGAAATCTATTCTCGAAACCTGAAGCTAATGCTGTAAGAAAAGGATGAACATGTCTAAGTAGAGACGTATTTAAGCGATAAATTTTTTTTTTCAATCACTAGCAATGTTGGAAGCAAAGTTCCATAAAAACAGCTTTTATCACCCTGTAGCCAATCTAATGCAACAGCAATTGGTTGAAATACTAAAATGTACTCTTCAGAAAATTCAATTTCAATGTCTTTGAAGCACGGGAGTGGCTGGATAAAAAATGGAAAAGCAAAAGTTGAAAGACTTGGAACTTACTGAAGTCATTAAAGAAGCCAATCCCTTTTTTCCTCAAATTAAAAACCTGTCTGTTAATTGAACTGGTGCTACCGTGTTTAACAAGTACCATTGAAAGGTCTTTTAGCACTCTTTGAAGAGTAAATACTTGGCTAAGAAACACAAAAAACGAAGACAGGCTTAATGGACTATGTAAGATGAGTATTCATTGAATATTAGTAAGTAAAAAAATGAACGAATTGGAAATCAATGTAATTGCGGAATTCGCTGAAAATCAAAGGCGTCTAACGCTAGTTTAGATTTAATATTAGTTACCACTCAGGACTCAGTACTCGCCAACCCCCATAAATATTACTTTACTTTTCTCAAATAGGTATTGATTTTTTACTCAC
>JABUQX010064579.1:10000-11594 GCA_015478945.1 Trachelipus rathkii
CAAAATTAGTAAGGTTATTAAAGGGTTATTATATATAATCCATTGTATGAATCCTTCACAAATTTTGGAAGCACATAACTGGATATTTTCACATCCAGGTCAGTACCTAAATATAAATATTAATTAATGCTGATATTGTATCAGAAGTTATAAGCTTATGAGGAGATAGGAGAAAAATATAGTAAAGTATATTTTTCAGACTGTTGCCATAAAGAAGTCGATGATTATAGTCATCCAATTTGAAATCGAAGACCTGCCCTATTGGAAATAATAGGGTAGCTATGTTAACTAACTAATTAACTTTATGATTGAAAGAACGTAAAAGTTATTGATAAATTATTATAAATCATGAACTTGAAATAAAGAGAGAATATATTTATATTTATCAGGTTTCAAGCCTGGGACTAAAATTTAAGTTCATAGCTTGGGACAAGATCCTAATTCCAAGCTTGGTCTTAATGCAAGTCCATAACTCAAAAAAGTCCATATGAAAAACTACTTACTGTTACAACTAAAAGAAGCCTTTGAATAATTCTGACCTTTTATATCCCCCAAAACTAAAGTTAAGTAGCTATGTCCCGTTTAATGAGTCAGAATTAGTAATTCAGTTTGAACGGATTGCATGAATAATATATGTGAAACTAAATTTGTTATCCTCTCGTAATCTGTTTCTAAGGCTTTGATTTAGCCGTCGTACCTATATAATTATATTGACATTGAATTATAAAAATAATAGCTACATGTTAATATCATCCTTATTTTGACTTATACCTGTTAATGAAAATCTTTGATTATTACTTCAGTAATAACCTATTCTTGTAAATAATTATTTCTATCACCATGTGGTGATTATACCCTTCCAGAAATCCCAAAATCAAACTACGAATTTATATGAGTATTAAATCGTAGTATTGGATTATCATCTTTGGTAATCCATCCTCCCAAAACATTCCCTTTTGTACATTTTCTAAATAATAATAAAATCATAAAAGTATAAAGATTATCAACATCCTTTTATTTCTTTGTTTATTAATTATTCTTATTATATGAAATATTACATCGAGAAAAAAACTCAATTAAAAATATTCCTTAGAAATTAAATTTCATAATCCTCCCCAGAAAAGTCATCAAGGGAGCAGGTCCACGGAGTCCGGAGACTATCTCCTTCTGTGTAGAGAAAGTTTATATCTCTAACTATCCGGTATAATTGATGGGGTTTTTCTTGTTCTCTTGGAAAACATCAGTTAGAAAAGAAGCCTTCCTTACTATTTCACCAGGTATGGTACATATCAGTTGACATATTCTCATTTCTTAATTCTTCAACTGAAACTTATTCCATCATCGATTCTATTGGAGTGGAACCTCATAGTCGGGATTGAATCTCAAACCCAGTGTTCTACTCTCCTTAATATATATATATATATATATATATATATATATATATATATATATATATATATATATATATATATATATATATATATATATATATAGTCTGCTATATATATATATATATATATATATATAGAAAATCCTATAGAGGTTAACAACTTTGGGGCTTCAACTTTTCCTAAAGAGTGACCTTTTATTTTTT
>JABUQX010064580.1:0-27500 GCA_015478945.1 Trachelipus rathkii
AACAAAACAACTTTTCCTTCAACATAAAAAGAACATACGCCAAGCAAAGACAAAGTGATTCACATAAACAAAAAAACATTACACATAACAAACAAAGAAACATACGCCTAAGCAAAGACAAATGAATCCTCACATAACCAAAAACTAATTCCCACATAACCAATAGAACAATAACAAGCCAAGCAATGACCCAATATGATTTCACATAAACAACAACATTCACATAACAAAGAAACCATACGCCAAGCAACAGACAATGATTTCACATATAAACAAAAAACATTCCCCCATAACTAAGAAACATTCATCCCGCATCATAGAGAGCAACGATTAAATAAATTACTTCACCAATCAGCACCACCAAAAACATTCAACATAACAACCAGAATTCCACTTTACGCCAAGCCAAAGACAAATTGCCATTTCTACGCAATAAACCAATCAACAATCCACATAATAACACATAACCGGTCACCAAAATACACATCTCAACTAAACATACTCTAAGCAAGAAAAAATGATTCACAATAAACACACTACAAACATCATTACTCAGAGATTTAATATCAAAAATGAAGTATGCAGATACATTTCCGAATCACGCTCTGGCTAAACGCACTAATATCCTGATTCACCATAAAACACAAAAACATTCACATAACAAAGAATACATAATCGCCAAGCAAAGATAAAATGATTCAACATAAACAAAAAACATTTCACAAAACAAAAAAACATACCCCAAAGCAAAGACAATGGATTCACATAGAACGATAACAAAGAACCTTTTCGGAACATTCCACCCCTCACATCGACTTTCACACGTTATTTACAATAGTACACATCCCGCCAAAAACCCACTTGAATTTAAGCATATTTCCAAAATTGATATAGCCCATACGTCGCAGCTAGGGAAAAGACGTACACAAAATACATTTCCTCCAACTCTATTATTATTAATCTTTCATCTCTAATTCGATTCACCAATATAAAACTTCCTTCGCCTCTCGCTTTATACTTCTTGCCAAAATGAGCGTAGAGACCTTAAAAAGCAAATCATTCGGAAGAGTTGTGGCGTAATAGCATAAGTGATCGATATACAAAGAATATACTCAATTAATAAATAAACCTCATGCGCCATTCTGGAGCCGGTGCCAGGAACTCAGTATTGGTTTCAGTTACCGAGTGTCTTTGCTTTTTTCTCCTCTCCCAGATAGATAGCCAAAGGCTTAATCACCCAGTTAATTTAATCATCAGAAGAAGTCCGTTCTTTGTTGAAATGGGTGCTAAGGAGATTTACTGAACCGCTCTATTCCTTTTTATATCCATTAATTCCTTATCTCATACAAAAGAATTCTAAAAAGCAATTAGGTATTCTTGAACAATATCCATAGTCATAAGGGAATGGTCTTATACATTATTTAGTATAGTCTTCTCCATACAATTTATTGCTTTTGTTACTTATCACAAATATATATATAGCTATATATATATAACCTATATATATATAGCCTTATACTATACTTATTTTATACCTATTTACTAATAATATATTTGCTTTTACATTATCAAACTAGCCATATATATAATGTTCCAACCTAATGAGACCTACGCTTCACCAACGTAAATAAGTATTCCACAGCAATATGTAACTTATACATACTTTACTTACTTACTATCCTAACTTTATAGCATACATTCCACATTAACATACTTCCTTTGGCTACTAGTATCTAAATGTTATCGATAACACTTTTCAAGTCGCTAAGTGGGAAAATTAATACACTAACACCATGAAACATTAGCACTAACAGATATATCAATAACAAACATATTAATAATAGACAAAATAATTGAGATACATCAAATCATTGGAAAACTGATTCAAATATTCTTTGGTAAATAACATAAGAGATCACCAATTCTTCACAATCCTCGGTATATCACAAATATCTATCAATTCAAATAACATCTCAGCCATTTATATCTGAACACGGAAGTCGCGAAGTAAACCTTCATGTAGAGGTCCTTAACACCTTCTGTTGAGGCAAGAATACCTTGCCTAAAATTGAGCTTTTAAATTCGAACGCAATTTTATGATGTTGATCAACCCACAGAAGTCTCTCCCTACCTGTCGTACAAATAACCATTATTTTATTAAAGCAGTGAAAGAATTTTGAAAAAAGTTGAAGAAGGTAAATCGGAGAAGGTAAAGAATAGAGACCGAAATCATAATATCATCCCAAAAATATATATATACCCTGAAGAATGCGTTGGCGTCCTATAAATCACACGTATATAAAACCTCGAGCAATCGAAAGGGGTATATAAAAAAAACATAGTGTCATCATAGACGGCGGAGATAATGTTGTGCGAAATGACAGAAATGAGGATCCCATAGTAAATAGGTCAGAAAAAATTGGCGAAGAAATAAATCGTCGTCTCTTACTAGTAGGATATGAATTCTAGACTCTCTATCTCAACATATTACATCAGAGAAACACTTATGCTCAAAACTCAATTACTAATGTCATATTACACTCTATCACTGAGTGTACTATAATAGAAAAACAAACTACACACACCTTTCCAAATCAGTTCTCCACATTATATTTCTCATACACAACCACCACGAAACCACACCAACTCCTAGTATACTTATGGATACTCTTTGGTGTTTAAAGAAAGTATTACTTACACACAATATATCTTTTCTCACAGAAATTCCAAAATCACCTTCCTACCAATTCTCATTTTCTCCCGCCCGCCAACCTACCAATAAATATATATAATATATATATATATATATATATATATATATATATATATAGTATACTATATATATATATTATATATATATATTATATATATATATATCTCAAAAATAATACACCTCATTGTTATATTAAACAGCGTCGCATACCACGCTCGTCGCGCGCTCCCTACTATCTATCTAGAGGCAGCGCATACACCACCAATTAACATCTTATATATCTTCAACGCGAACACTAGATAACACGAACTTTACATGTATTACAGGGATGTTACCCCAAAATAAGGAGAATAAAACTCATTATCAACCACAGAGATAAATAACTTCACACTAACACACTTAAATAGAAAGTAAAACACACAATACAAAGAAATAATCATAATAGTTACAAATATTCATAAAAAATCTTTTATTTTTGGTGGAAAGCATTTCAACGTTTTGTTTTTCAGCCTTAATAAGAGAACATGGATTAATACTCACGCACTTTGAGTATACGCGAAGAAACAAGGGCCAGGGCAAAATTTCTCGCTGCTGGATTCTTAGGTATTCGATTCCCATTAGATTAATTCCTATTACACTCATAAACACTCAGGGACTATGTCCTGTGAAGCGTGAAGCATTTAATAAAAACTTTGTATACAAACCGTACAACATAGAATCCTCTCAGATATAAAGATTAAATATATAATAAACAAACACTGTACTCTTTGGAGCCGTTGTCAAAGACCCGTTGGCACCTCGAGATCTCGGCACATGAGCCTTTGGAGTCCGGGGGCCTACAGCAAAAAGAGGAAAAAAATACGAACATTTCTCCTGTTTTAACACTAATAGGCACCCCTATATTTTATCCTTATTTGAGACTATTTGTTCTAAACATATTGTAAAAAATTATAAAACCCACAATAATAATGGTATGCTAGTAAGATAAAAAATGTTTCACCTATTTTCACATACTGAGATCTTAATAATAATAATAATAATAATAATGAATAACAACTCAATAATAATCATACTAATAATAAATAGTCTAAAATCACCATTAAATGAATCTATACAAATAAATCAACAATAATGGACGATCACTGCTAACAATCTACTAATAATAATATAATAATAATAATTATTATAATTGTCAAATTTTACTTATCAAATACTGAAAAAATTGCAAAGATATATCATTCACTATTATTATCACTTTAAACTTCTCTTCTAATAAAACGAAGGAACTTCCCTCCAAATGTCCATTTTCCAGTTCAAAGCCTACGTACGTAACGATACGCCAAAAAGCCATAACAATAGTTACTACGTTAAGCCAATACACCAATAAAGCATGCTCAACTAGCTTTACCCTTTCAAGACGGAAAAAAAACTAATCCTCAAAAGGGAGGAAAATGAAACCACACATCGCCCTAAACAATAAATAACCTTTCACAAAGGCTACAAAAACAATAACATTTCTACCTAACAAAAGAAATATCATCCCAAACCGACCACAGCAGATAAATGATTCACATAACAAAAACATTCACATAACAAAGAGACATACGCCAAGCAAAGACAAATGATTAAAAAGAAAAACCTTCATCGTCGAACAAATTAATTCACTTTTTTTCCTTTCACACCCACTAATCGCAATACTGCATAGATAAGAGATTTCATTCATATTTAACATACAACCGATCACAGGCTTCAGCAGTGAACAAAGAAACATACAGGCAGCAAGAAGATAAAATGAAATTTTGCCTTTCCCACATAAATCATTTTATCATAAAATTCTACCGATACACCATACAAAGAAACCATACGCCAAGCAAAATGACAAATCTCGCACATCTCAATACAATCTATAAATACATAAAACATTCACTATAAACAAAAACACATGCACATCACTCTCGCACTCAACGCATCAATGATAATGATTTCACATAAACAAAAACATTCACATAACAAAGAAACATACGCCAAGCAAAGACAAATGATTCACATAAACAAAGAAATTTTCATATAACAAAGAAAACATAACGACCCAAGGTAATGACGTAAATGATTTCCACATCCAGACAAAAAAAGAGATATCATTATACAACATAAGAGAGAGAGAGATAAACATCACCGTCCAAGCAATTATACGACAGGAATGATGACTCCGACGATAAAATCAACCAAAGAACTTTCGGCAACCCACTCATACACATCTATCACTGAGCGAAAACCTGCTCATTTCAAAGCCCAAATTGTGGAACAAGACTACGGTCAGAAGAGAGAAAATAGTATGGATATTTAAGGAATTATATTAAACAAGGTTTAGTCTAGTCCCATCTCACGAACACGCACACAATAATAAAAACCTCCTCGTAATTGTCACCCAAAATGAGCTTCCAAAAAATAATACCGGGGGCCGGGCCGTTAGAGAGCAAATCGCACGGAACCTTATAGATATAGACCATAATAAGAAACCTGGCAGGGGGGGCAGGGGGAACGCATGGTTTCAGGTCTCTCCTCTCCCCAATCATAGCTCAAAGGCCTTTCCCTGTTAAAACTGTATGCGATATCAGTAGAAAAAAGTTTTTCGGCTCTGCATGTTGGAGAAAAATCTCTGTATATCTCTATCCCTCATTTTAACTAATTTCTCACACACCAAACTTCGTGCCTTCTGAGGATTCTTCATTGCATACACAGTGAGATAATATTAGAAGTAGTTATAGAGTATGAGATGTCTGGAGGAGTAATGATTGGTTGGTATATTACTATGAAGTGGTAGGGTTATGTTTAACTTTATATACTAATGTAGTTAATGTATAATGTGGTAATAAATGAGTGGTATTTAGTATAAATATTGCTTTATAAGCCTGGATAAGGATGTAGTAGTTGTGAAATGATAAATGTAATACGAATACTTAATACGTTGGCTACCACAATTTAAAAAAATGGGAGGAATTTCATATATATAAATATCTAGAGTTGCCTCTCGATTATGCGTGTACTCTCCCTATTATAAATAATAAATCATATATTATTACAGTGAAAGGTACATTAATTAGGTATTGATACTAGGTTAAAGCACGCTTGACCTCCAATATTGGATCTATATATATATATATATATATATATATATTGAAATACTGTTGTAATTACATTATATTTATATTTTAATTATTTTTTTTAGAATTTTTGTAAAATTTATTTTTTATATATATACATTTATTATTCTATTTTAAGTATAACATAAAATCACTAAGATTGCTTGTGACAACTGACCAACGTAACTAACCATGGACACATTTTATCAAACGTAGGTTGAGCGCAATGTACGCTGAAAAAATTACTCATTAAACCTGGAGGTGTGACATAATCAGGGTAGAAGAGTAGAGGGATAATGGAGTAGGTAAAGTAACTTCAACCAAATAATATCAGTATACATAAATAAATTAAAAAATTTAATATCAACTTACACTTTAAGTCCCACTGCTTTAAACCAAGTAATATATTTTATTTTTAGCCTGACATAATTTAAATATATATATATAAGTAATATTTTAAATTATTTTTTAAAAACATTTTAAGAATATGAATGAGTAAAGTTGGAAGCGTTTATGTGCATTAAACTCAAAGCTGCCTTTGTTATGTCTTTTGGCCCATTTGCCACTTGTTCCTGTAGTCTTTGAGACAGAGAAAGACATCTTATAATTCTACGTAGAAGTTCACATGCACTCTGCAAGCGTCCTAAAATCAGAGTTTGTTGTGATATTTGGTTGTAGGGTTCTAAACACTCGAGCGCTAAGTATCTCTCAACTTCCGCTTGAAGTGGTCTAAAATGTCAGAAAAATATTTAATAAACATTTTAAATATTAATGCTGGGAAAGGGGGATGAATGAAGACGGGATCGTCATCAAGAAATGAATTAACAGAACCGCTAATTTTTTTTTTGAAAATGGTATTGGAAAGGTAATTCTGGTGAGAATCCATTAAAGAATTGGTACTTATATATATATATATGTCATACATAAAATTTGTAGTGTTAATCAGAAGTCTACTTCAATAATATATTATTTTATGATATATTCTCTACAATAATTAGTGACCATCAACATCGAGTGAGTAAATATCACATAAATATATATATAAATAGTTTTTTAAGGACCATCGTATTCGTAATAATCCAATCAAGTGATAAGAATCATATAATATACTCAATAATAATAATAATAATTAAAAAATTAATATATAAATATTAAATAAGATTAATAAATATATATGATAAAAATACTTTGAAAGCGCACTATTACACACCACAAGAATATATAATTTCCGCACAACAAGAACGTCCCTTTCACAAAACGAGATGAAGTTGCGGCAATAATCGTGTGACACGGGCTGTAGATTTCTGTATGTAACGCGAGGAAGAACTCTCATGTGTAAGTTGCATAAAGATATATAGATGAGGACATTAGAATTACATTCCTGGAGAGATCAATACAGAAACTGATTTACATGTCCAGACCGCGAGTCAGTCCTTGTCCACACTCTATGCCGCATAATACCAAAGTATCCCTATTAACTAATTTCTATTAGAGACAAATACAATATTTAACTCAATCAGGCGAGAGAGATTAAGGAAATCACATCTTTTGTGTGAGATATATATAGTGAAACTTATTAATACACATAGGATATGACGATCATTAATTTCCTAATCATTATTTTTAAATATATATTTATGGTCAAGAGATATATATAAAAAGGCGAATGATATATATAATGGCTCCTTTCTCTTAAATACAGTCCCGATCGCTTTGTTCTCCTATAAGCAGCAGCATCGACTTGCCTCAATACACACTAACAGTTTTATTTCAAAGAGCAAATTTCTAGAGGACTGAAAAAGGAATTTCGGTAAGTATACATAAACAATTCAACCTCACAAATACACAATTCCTATTATATATATTTTTATTCCTATAATATATAATGATGGATAAATCTATATATAGGAGTTATATTATATAGAATTAAAATATATTAAAAGCAACACTTTATTTATTACTTACACATTTTTAAAACATCACTCCTTTACATTCTCTGGGACTTATACTTCATTGGTTTATTTACTAGTATCAATAAAAACCATACTATAAATAATTATACTTTAAACATTTTTATTATTAAATATTACTTTTACATACATAATATAGTTTCATATATATATATATAATGATCATCACGATTTTCTACCATAAATGGTACGACTCTCAGTTCGTATGTAGTTCAAACACACTTCTTTAAAGATAAAATAATAATGCAAATAAAGTTTAACTCCAATTCACAAATAATTTAACTCAAATACTTAGTCAAATTCCTCACCAGCTATCAATCACATATGTGAGATTCTAGAATGCCAATCAATAATCAATAATCAAATAAATTAAAGTTTAATAACACTAAGTACTTCGATAAAAATTGTCTGGCCTTTCTTAATATCAAATTATATATATATATTTAAATGCTTTGAGAGAACTTTTAAAGCATTTTTAAAACTGGAATCATAGCAACTCACTCACGCTTTTCTCTTAAAATATATTTGCTGTATATAGAATAAACTCCAATTCCAATATATTAGTCGTTTGTGCACCCGTGAGACTAGTGTGCGCTTAATTGACATACCAGAAAGATCTGGGAACACGTTTAGAAGATGACACTATTCTAAGAGGTTAATTCGTGCAGAAGAGAATCGTTCGCTCAGAATAATTGTTACCACAAGCATGATGTTTAATGTGGATACGCTCAGGTCTTATATGAAAATTGTAGAAATATGAAGGGATGTCGGAGGGTGTTGAACCTACGAAGTTAATTGCATGAGAAACGTGTCGGAAGAGACGTTACGAATAGGAGTGTTCGGAACTTAACGAGGATTGAGATGAGAAAGGTTCGGAAGGTGTTGGAAGTTCTCCAACACGAATTATGCTTTGGTCGTAGGATTAAATGATAACGAGTCGAGAAGTATTTTCATTTACCTATAGGTGTTGAAATACGAGGTTAATGACAAGAGAAACGTTCGTTGTGACGTTCGGAAGGTGTTGGACTACGAGGTTAATGACATGAGAAGCGTTCGTAGTGACGTTCGGAAGGTGTTGAACTGCGAGGTTAGCGACATGAGAAACGTTCGTAAGATGTTGGATCTTACGAGAGGAGAGTGGTTAATCATTCACACAAGTCTTAAGTATGCGCTCGTACTCTTATCGAGGTTTCTATATGACAATCGTAGTACATATCAGTTTCGCAGCACGCGCACACTTTATTCGAGTTATATAAATCTTAATATCCCCTACAACCATGAACGGCTCGACACTATCTGGGAAACATATTCCTCATACCTTATATTATTATTCATATGCACACTTAACATATCTCTCTCTCTCAATTACATCTATTCCTCAACTCAAACTCTATATAAAACTCTATTTGCGTCACGCTCAAACACATCTTACACCACGAAGGAGATTTCAAGTCTATATTATTCGCGTCAATATCTCTCAACGTATTTCCAATTTCTTCTCCGATTTAGACTTACACTTTTGCGGTGAGAGGCGTGCGCGGATAGGTCGAATCTTGATATCTCATCGTATATATGAAATAAGAGAGAGGTTTCTATACTTACAATTACCCCCCATTCCACATCATATAATGTATTTCTTTCTCTAGATCCTCACCCCACGGAAAACTTTAGCAATGAAATATTTTACTGTAAATTCTTCCATGATGGTAGGTAGAAGTAACATCAAGTTTTGCTACATAAAGCGATACTAAGTACGTAAATTGGATTCTAATATATCTTTGTTATCTAGATATATAGCAAAATCTCTTTCAAGCAATTATGTTTGGGCGATTAATTCGTCTCTATCCGCAATTGTGTTTATAACATCACGAAATGCTTAACCAAGTTGTAGTTTAATTGTCATCCACTGTCTTTTCGATAAGGGGAAGGGTGATGGTGGGGATCCTGAACGGCCGAGTATAAATGCCAGATATGAGAGCAATTAAATATAAAAACCATTAAAAGTGGATAGATATCTTTAATAGAGAAACCTTAATCCTATTCAAAGAACCATATATAATAAAAGAAAGACCAAGAAGTTGTAAGCGCGTAAACATATTTAAAGTAAACAACAACAAAAAACAACTAACTTATAACCACGTCAACACGAAACGTACGTACACTAGAAGCAATGTAACGGGCTCAACACGGGAACTAAACGATAAATAATGATAAATCGTTGTAACTATACCCAATCTCACTAACTCGAAACGCGTTTAAAACTGATCAAATGAATACTAACAGACTCCTTAAAATAGCGTACATCAACGTCAACATTCGTTTAAAAAATTTTTGAAGCGTGGTAAACACGAGCAATTCAATATGTTAACACCTTATGTTTTCCTGTACATTTTTTCTTATGATTTTTACAATTTATTAAATTAATTCTTTATAACGACTATAATAATAGTAAATTTAATAATTATATAATAATATTTATAATATATAAAATATAATTAATAATAATTAATAATAATAAATATAATAAACTAAACAAACAACATACAACATATAATAATCAATATTATAATAATAATTATCAAAATCAAATGAAATCAAAAATAATAATAATAATACCTAATAATTAATAAATAATAATAATCACATCACTAAATAGAACATTAGGGGGTATAATAAGTAATTGTATACGTATTTCATCTTTATTGGGATAGTCCACCCTGATAAATACAAGTACCCAAAGGAAAAGAATGAGAAAAAAAAATATCGAGAAAAAGGGAAATTGGAGAAAAAAAATCAGATGGTCAAAAGTATTTTCGCAGGTGAGAAAAAATCCAAATTATATTAAATATGAATGCAAAACAGTTGGCCTCAAATCAACAATAAGTAATTATATATATCAAACTCCTACTAGTTTATCCATTTTAAATCAACATAATTGCATTTAAATCAATAACTCAAAGTACATGACCCTCAATTTTTAACAATATTATTATGCTTACACATAATATTATATATTTTTTTTCAGCGACCACCTATTATTATTATATTATTATTATTATTATTATTATTATTTATTTAATTTTAAATATTGTTACTATCATTATTATTAAAAACGTATTAATATTAAAATAATATTAGGGGATAAGGCAATTCTATTATCACGCCAAGGGTTCTACATCTATTATTATTATTGTTAAATATTAATTCATTAATATTAATTATTATTTATCACATTAATCTAAAATATTGAATTATGGGGAGTTGCAATTATAACTCTATTATTATTGAATTATTACCATATTATTCTGATTAGTTACTAATGTGATTATGAGAGACATACAAAGCAACCTTATACACTCCAATAATATAATAATATAATAATAATCCCATTATAATAATACATATTTAATCATAACATTATTATTTTCTTTCTCATTTATTGATTATCAATCTTAATAACAAAGTATAAGTTATTTATATTATATGTAGTATGTATTAATTAGAATGTAATATTACTAGGAGAAATTCATCTTATTAAATAAAAATAAAAATAAACGTAAGTCAATAGTTTTAGATAAGCAATAATAATAGATACCATAGATGAGAAAGAGAAAGAGAGTGAGGAGAGTGAGAGCTTAAAAAAATACATTAAAACAGTTATTATATTGTTCATTTCATTCATTCAAATTATGCTTTGATATAATTTGAGTATTATTCTTTTATTTTTATTTTTTTGCAATGATCTCATTTATTATTATTATTTTATATTCCTGTGTATACCTTGGTGCACACGTTTATCGATTGCTCAAGATCACCCGAGATGTTTATCCATATTCGTGCACTTTTGAGCGAGATGGATCCGAACATATTTTTTAGTTGATAAGTCATTATGATAAATTTTTAGTTACTTTATTTTAATCAAAAGAGAAGGTATCTAAACACCTTGTTACAGTTTTACAACCCAATTTTCGAAGTGAATAAAATGTTAGGAACACATTTAACCTAAATCTGTAACTTAAACTAACCACCCATAAACTCACACATTACATATAAACTATGAGTGTTAAAATACTAACTTACAATAAATTTGTTTTTCTATCATACTACAGGTCATAGGTACTACTATATTAGTATATAATTTTCTGCGATGATTTGTCCTGGAATGAACCATATATAAATATACCTAACTTATCCTAAATGGTACGTTATCCATTATTTATTCTCTCATAACTTCATATTTTACACTTTATATATGAAACTATTCCTCTGCATTATAATAACCATAATACTGTATATATAATAATACACTCCCCCTAATGCGTTTACATATTATAAAATGTAGAACAGAAAAATTTCTAACCTCTCTTGTCGCTACGCCGTGCTGTTGGCACAACTTTTGCATTTCTTAAGATAAACTCTCATGCTTCTACACACTTGTCAAAACCCTTGAACCGACTACATACTCATCTCTCAATTTATCACACAACAATTACTCGACGCCTAAGTAAATTAGTTCCATATTAATTATTATATTATTATTATTACTGGAAAACATTTATATTATTATTATTATTATTATTATTATTATTATTATTATCATAATCATAATATTATATATATTTGAATATTCATTTTATTTATAATAGAATCTATTGCTGTAGTCTTAGTTACGATATGTTGACTCTGTAAGTAGAAACCATCAAATTAAAATAAAACGAGATGTCCTAAAACTCACATAACTCAATATACAACACTCACTCTGTAATATAAAATCCAACAAATCAAGAAACAATACGATTCATCCAGTCACTACATCAAACACGACCTCTCACGTCCTTCCATAATCAATCAATCACACTGCTGACATAACCCTTATATTTCCCTTCAGTCTTCGCTAGGATATGAGTGAGAGAGGTCACGCTAAAAGTTTTCCACATTACTTACTGAGCTCTCACATATGATTAAATAAATCATGACTAAAACGAAACCTAAAAGCTGTCACCTTGGGGTTGGGGGGAAGCCAGTACTAGAGAAACTAGCCGACTCTGATACCAACACTCCACTGCCAGTCGTTACCTAACCTAACTCATATCCTCACTCCTGTTCCTCCTTTCAATTATCTCAAACGGACCACGGATGAATTCGAACTCTTCTTCTCCTCCATCGCTCTATACACAAGTTACGTCAGTACGCAGCGTAGATTAAATAAGAACTCAATAAAGTGAACAAATTAAAAACACGTCTTATATAGTTAAAATACACTCACAAAATAATAAACAAGTTTTGTTTTAGAATTTAGCAATGTTTTAATTGCATAACTATATTAAGTAGGTTAATTTTAAAACACCAGAAGAGACCTAACTACAACTAAATTTATATCACATCAATAAACCTACCATATAACCTGAACTAAGTTTATTTAATATATTTCTCTCCCTCTTCTACTAATATATATATACTATATAATATATATATATACTATATATATAGGTATATAATATTATAATTATTATATATATATATATATTATATATATATATATATATATATATATATATTATAATATATTATTATTAAATATTATATATATATATATTATTATATATATTTATCTGCATCTATATAACAATAAATTATATTAATTATATCTATACGAATATATATATATTGTAAAAGAAATTACAATTGTTATATTAATATATTATATATATATATTATATATAAATATATCTTATACATATATATATATATATATAATAAAAATAATAATAGCTATAAAAAAAACAATTCAACCAATAGCAATTTTTTGTATCATTATAACAAAAATTTAATAGTCGATAATAACTAATATAACTAATAAAATAATAACTTGCCATCCCTACATACACACATCACATATATATCTAAATATCACCCTATATATTAATCTATGACAATTACTTTTATATTTCGTGCTATATTGTGTTTAATCACTAATACCACTTATCTTCAAGAGTTATATTACTATAAACACACTCACTACTATTAGAAGCATATCAGAGATATTAAATATATAATATAGATATATACATATAATAACTTATTGCTCCCTGAAGTCTGCAGATAGCAATTTACTTTATTTCTCTAAATACTTTTTTATTTATTGTTTGTTGAAGCCATGAGTCCGAGACACACATAAGATATGAAATTAACTATTACCAGAGCTTATTAAGGCATTGAAAACAAAAAAAAAAAATAATTGTTTGTAATGTAGTGTTGATAACACAAATAGTCACTAGCTTCACTTCACAACGGCACATATTACAAAAAATAATACCACTTAAAGGCGGAGCAGTGAGGATTGTGGACTCGAGCGCGCGCGCCAGGGAAATGAAAGGAGTATATGATATAATCATTATTGTACTATTATGTTTATTGTTTATGTTTATGTATATATATAGTGCAGAACTGTATGGGCTCGCTTCATTGCTAGGGTTGGTCGGAGATTGTTTAATAACATAAATTTTAAGCTTTTATTTTAAGCTAATATAGATTAAATAAACCTATTATATATATATATTATAAAACTGTGGCTAATATATAATATTATTAATAAGACTATTATCTATAAATATATATAAATAAATAGTATATAATATAATATCATAATTAATCTTATTTTATTGTTATTATCTATAAATATTATATATAATATATAGTTTATTGTAATATATATAATTATATTGGTATATATATAGTTTCTATATATCTATATATATATATATATAATATATAGTTTATATATATTGTAGCATGAACTAGAGGTTCGAAAGGTAACATCCTTTGACCGCCAAAGTTCCTAATATATATATATATATGTAATTACGCTATTCATTCTTTATATATATAAATATTATAGGTCACAATATATCAATGCTGGGTTAATATATAATAAAAAATTGAATAATATATACTGTTAATAATACTATATCTAGCTGGAAACGTACTGAAGTAGAAAGTATTGTATGATATTAGAATAAAGAAATTTAGGTTTAGCGATATTGACCTCTGCACAGAATTTAAAAGAACAATTTATACCCTATAATATATAGCAGTATAATAATCACATATATGTATAATAAATGAATAATAGATTAAAGTACTAAAATCAATAATTTATAGAGTGAATAATTTTTGAGATAAATATAATAATAATAAATGAAAGTGAAAAATAATAAATATAAATGCACATAAAGCATATCTCTCACGACCTTGAGTGAGCTCTTATTATAAAGTATTGTTGCTTCGCACCCTAGGTGGATACTATTCATAAGGAATTGGAATTTTTTATTCATATATAAAAATAGAATTTTTATTTCAAAAAAAGAATAATAAATATAATCCATTTATTAACATTGGAAATATTTGACTTTACATTTTGTATAAGAGAAAGTAAAGAATTATAGAGCGTTATATTCTTAATAAATTTTGTTTGCAGTTGAATAGGACAGTGTTTGGCCAACGCATTAGGCGCGGTGCGCTCATTTTGGTGCGGTGCAGTGTGTGCGCAAAATCCGGTGTGCTCGGTCAACCCGAACTTAATATTTTTTTATATACTTATAAGAGTTATTTTTTCCTTCATTTAATCAGTATTAATTCACTATGTAATTAAGTACTCAAAATATTATGATACATAAAATATTGATGAAAAATGCATAAAATTTACAGAAATTACAATCAATAAAACCCAAAAAAAAATTTTAATAACTCATTATTAATTACACACTTGTTTATCGCTTTTAATAATAATAATAATAATAATAATAATAATAATAATAATAATAATAATAATAATAATAATAATAATAATAATAATAATAATAATAATTCCAACGGGCAAGTAGAGTCTAAAAACCGCGATATTTAGAAACTTTCCAGCTACAATCTAGCACCGTTTATAAATTTAAAGCAGCACCTCTAATGCTATTGTATCTCGAGTTCTCCCGTGAGAACTTTTACCTACTTTAAAGAGATTGGTTGACTATATTATAGTAACTTACATCATTTTTAGCTATATTTAGCTTTTTTATTATTTTCAGTAGAAATTTAAAAAAGTAATTTTATAGTACCTAAAGAAAATTAATCTAATTTTACGTAAAAATACAGTTGGATATATATATAGTATACATCAATTTTAGCTATATTATAGCTATTTTTACTCTTATTTTAGTAGAAAAAATAATAAGTAACTAATTTATAGTATCAAATTTTACGTATAAAAATACAGTTGATATATATGGCAGAAGGGGAGCCGGAGCCGGAGCCGGAGCCGGATCTCAGTATATCTTTTACCATACAATAGTACCATTCAAATGCACATCATAATAAGGCCTATGTTACATCTCTGAATTATATGAAGTATACATGAAGAACGAGTTAGGGAAGTGTATCACTTTCCTCTTCCGACTCTTGGTTCTCTCCTCTTCATTATTTCAATGTATCTTTTGAGGTGGCACCGTTGCACATATATCCAAAGTTTTCAATAAAGTCGGACACAAAGCTTTTGTTTATATTTTTCTTCTCTTTATCAGTAATATCTATCCTATCACTCTACAGCAACTGTTACATACTGTCACTGTTCATTCTGAAATTCTATCTATCAAAATTAGCCCTCCTGAGGGTTATCTCCTCCTACTTCCTCTGCTTTTCTTTAATAACATTCATCCTGCAACCTAATATCCCACAAAGCCACAAACAGTTGATAACATGGAAATGGAGAGATAACAGGATTCTGGATTCTGGTTTATCTCGCCTTTCTAACTGATGCAGATAAAATAAGCTTTCTCTTTCTGAACATCTCACACAAATTCCTTCACCTAATTTAATATAAACTTCCGGCACAACTTTAACACCTTTGAAAAATCCTTCATATCTTCTATTTTCTTGATCTTTCTTGCAAATATTGAATTGTTTCTTTCAATCGAGACCTTAAGAGCCTTCTTTAAATAACGTTCATTGCACTGTATGGAGTACACGTCACAAATCTAGGGTTGATCCACTTAAAGTTCTCATTATCAAGCTTTTCGTCTCTCTCTCTCTCCTCTTCAGTCTCTCTCCTCTCTCTCTCTTCTCTCTCTCTTCCATCTCTCTCTCTCCTCTCTCTCTCTCTCTCTCTCTCTAAATAGAGTCAACCACTGTACCCACCCCCCGCCAGACAACCCCCATTACTAAACACATTCATACCGAATTAACTCAAAGAAAGATTTCCTCATATCCAAGGGAACACCATACTTCAAGCACGTCTCCCCCGAAATACCCCAATACAGAACAAACCAACTGGACAGCCAACTCGAGTAATGCTGGCACGTTCTCTGCTCGGGCCCCCCCCCCCTTCTTCAGGAAGACAAATTTAAAACTGATACCCCTCCCTCACCAATCACACACTGTCAAATGATGCTTGTAATCTATGCGACGCGCATATAGATCAAAAAAGCTTCATACTTAGCTTGTAATGCAGTTAAAATGAAAAACCCCCAATATCACGTATAAGTGGAGAACTTTATACTTTTGGTAAGATAGTATTAGGGTGTATATATTACATTCTTTCTTTACATTTATTTGTCTTTTGGAGCTCTTAAAGTCTTGACATTTAGACGGAGCACTGTGTTTGAAGGAAGCTAGAGAATTCAGAAAATGATGTGCACAAATTGAAGAGGATCTTGCTGTGTCCCACTTATTAATTTCTAAGTACTAAGAGAGCAGGTACCTGATGACTTTGGCCTGAGAGATACAAATAGACGTACGAAGAGCAAACCTCAAAGACTGATTTCTGGGTTTAAGGAGGGTACAGGATGCTAACGGAGGGAGGCGGTGGAGGGGCGTGAACAGAGAGGCTAGTTAAGAAGAGATGACGATTTATATTTCTTCTATAGCATCTCCGTCTATATGTGTTATCTTGGACTTTATAGAAAATGATATAGATGAGTATGCTTACATTTATGTACTGGATAAATCTTTTTGGCCAACCTTGCTTTGAATATATACCTAAATAAATACAATAATAATAAATTTTTTTAGAGATTGGAGAATTTTGTGCAGTGGAGCTTGATGTACTTTTAACAGGGTATGAAATGCGTCGTTTCTAATCTAAACTCCCTCTTATTATGTCAAATTATTCATATTTCCTTCTCAAATACTAAGTATTATATATTATATAGAGGGTTATGTTTTAATTAATTTGGATGATGGTTTATGCTATGAATATAATAAAGTACAGGAAAGGTATTGTATAGAGCTGTAACTCACTTAACAATTTTATTTAAGTAAAATAAGTCATGTAAGGAGGATCTTATATTTGAGTTAGAGATAAACATTTTAGTTTTTATATATAATTATTGAACGTAAGTCAATATGAGTCATAGGAGGTTTTTATTTTTAAGTTATAGTTATTTAATGTTAATAAAATCTAGCATATATAGTATTGGTAACATAATAATACCTATAGTGTAGATCAAATAATATCATTATTAAAAGCTAGGTATGTAGTAAGTTATAGGTATATATAGATTTAGTAACCCACGAAGTTTAATAGTAGATTATTTAGTATTTTTTGAGCAAATAGTATATAGTATTGACGTACAGTAAATATTTACTATATTATTGGACTCATTGTATAATAGTGGGTTTGACAAATGTTGACAAAAGCCTTAGGGTACAGTGTAGGTTTTGCCATGTTCGTGAGTCATGTGTTTTGATAATTAAATTTTTGTTTGACGAGAGGAACATTGTTCGTTATATGTCCATGTGTTCTTACCTGTTCTGTTTAGTTTTTTATATTCTTATATTATTTTAGTAAACGTTGAAAGAAAAATATTTTTAACTTCTTAACGGGTTCTAAAAAAACAATGAGTTGCAATGTATGAATTATAAATAATTTTTATCTTTGGTTTTTTTTTTTTAAAATATAAAATTTATAGAGATATAGGTTGTTAACAGCTTCTTTCTGAGATTGGAAGTTGTACAGCATCAAACTAGCCATGTGAACAGAGGATTTAGTTGGGTGGTGTATAACAAAAGACTATGGAACTATAGATCTGCTCCAGTAGCTAAAATCCATCAGCAGTTAGAGTGCCAATAATCTATTTACTTTATTTAATTTATATAATGCTACAAAGTCCAAAAATACCATTAAAAAAACACAAAAATAAAAACAAATCCATACCTAAACTGAGTTTATTTAAATGTTCAGATATTACAACTCCTTGAACAAGCTTGCTTGCATGAGCTTGTGGATCAAATTCATCTTCTAAAAATGGTGCATACACAGCTGAAATAAAATAATAATATTTAATAACAATACATAATATAATAATAATAATAATAATTAATAAATATAATAAATACATATAATTAATAATCAAATAATAATAAAATAATCATAATGGTACAGTAATAGGAGTTGAATAGTGTAGTTCTGAAAGGTCAGGTTGGTGTGGGAAATCAGCCAAGAGGTATAAGAACCCTGACACTGACCTCGAGAATACCACAGTGGGGTCTAGGTAAATTGTTGTGAAGCTCTAAAGATAGAATTTTTTATGGCTTCGCTTTAAGGTATGAAGAGGAGGATATGGGGGGGGGGCCCTCTCTTTCAACTTACAAATTATGATTCCCTCATCCACTTCAACACTATTTCTGTTTTCCAGTGTATGATTGTTTGCATTCAATCCAGTGGGAAGTATCGGAGGGAAGATAGATAAAGAAAGAAAGAAAAGTAAAATAATAATAATAATTATAAATCTACTATGATACCACCAATCGTCTACCCTGCAAATCTACTCATCGTTTTCTCAGACAGGACATAAAATGTGCACTTACTGCAACATGATAATTACACAACTTCTCTCAAAACTAACGCTAATGCCTTGATAAAGTTTTTCTTAGCATAGACTATGCTAACAAATCTTCAGCGTAGACAAAATGATTAAATTTTCAATTTAATGAATTTCAAGCAAAGAACGAACAACATTTCCATATATTGAGTAAGGCTAAACACTCATGCAAGTTTTTCTTAGCTAAATATTTTTCCTTTTTATAATTTATTAATGACGCAGTCCTGGAGAGGATCAAGAGTACCAATCTCCAAAATTATATTTCTCCAATATAAGAAATATATATAATAAATAATAATAATAATAATAATAATAATAATAATAAAAAAAATAATAATAATAATAATAAAATAATAGTATAATAAATAATAATAAATAATACTAACAATTTTCTTTGAATTCCTTAAATATTGCGGCATGTCATTCGACTAAATAATTAAACAGTGTAATTAATTTAATAGTAAAACTACTTTCCCTTGGTATTTTACTTAATTACAAAGTTTCCTATATAAATTTTTCTTTGGAAAATATATAACTTGTATATATATTATATACTACAACAGTTTGATATATATATATAAATATTATAATATAATATCTATCATATGTATATATATCATATATATATATATATATTATTATATATATTATTATATATATATATAAATATATATATATATATATATATAATGATATATAATATATATACCGTATATATAGTATATTATTAGTATATATATAATATATATATATATATATATATATATGTCTATACTATATATTATAGTATATATATATATAATGATATATATATAAATATACGATATATATAGTAATATATATATATATATATATATATATATATTACTCACGGGTTAAATATATAAATATATATATGTATAAAAGAAATATTATATATATATAATAACGGAAGATAATATAGAAAACTAATATATAATATATTATAATGTAAACTAATATATATAATTATATATATTATCTACGCGTCGGCGAGGGGTGACTTGGACCACTTTAAGTATAACTTCGTCTCCCGACTCTCCCCTAATACGAACTTTTTGGAATTTTTTTTTTTTTGTAAATCACAGGATCTATAGTCGGGCATAAGCACAAAATAAAACAAAAAATAAATAATGTAATTCTAATAATAAAAGTTTTTTATTCCCTTAAACAAGTGACTGTCACAGCCGCGGAACCGTCTGGAGGGGGTGAAAAGCGGACCACCATTGAG
This sequence comes from Trachelipus rathkii, assembly GCA_015478945.1. NCBI lineage: Eukaryota > Metazoa > Arthropoda > Malacostraca > Isopoda > Trachelipodidae > Trachelipus > Trachelipus rathkii. The sequence continues at coordinate 20,943 of JABUQX010064580.1, forward strand.
GGGTCACTCGGACCATCTGTTTAAATTCGTGTAAATAGACGAATCCATTTAAATTTTCTATTGATAATTTTATTCCTTTTATATAATTTTTATTTATCAATAATACAGTGTTGGTATAATTATTATAACATACAAAGATCCAACATTAATAGGTATACATTTTTCAATGAAAATAAGGTGGTCCGACTCACCCCTCTCCACCCAAAAATATTCACACATTGAAACTCGTTTTTCTTAATTAACAATTTAACAAACTTATATTTGATAATTTTCTGACTAAATCACGAGTAACTTTTATTAGCATTTAAAATTTAATTATACGTAATAAAAAATGTCAATATAGCAAGAAAAATAGGAAAAACAATGGTGGCCAAAGTCAACCTCCATCAATTTTTACGAGTGAGGAATCGGACCAAGTTAGCCCCGTTTTTTTGCCACTAATACTTCTTGGATCAAAAAATTTACTTTGCCAGTTTAAAAGCTAACATACTCAAGTGTATACACTGAAAAAATTAATTAAAATCGATCCACAATTTTGTCATTTTTATTATTACTATTTTTAAAAACTCACATTTTTCAAAAAGTGAAATTCTATTGAAGGACATTTTTGTACCTAATTTCTAACATTTTTAAAAATATAATATAAACATTTCACTAGAATTAAATATGATCATAAAGTACAGACTGGTATTACTAGGCCTCACAGGAGAGCGGGCTATAAGAAATGAGCCGAATTTTTTTTTTTTTTTTTTTATTTATTTTTATTTTTTTTTAGTAGTGGACCTCGAATCACCCTCCTAAAGGGTGGACCTGGTTCCACCGCATACTCAGTGTCGATTGCCGCCGACAGCTGATATATACACTGGTATATCATCATAGATATATGATATATAAGTTAGAGAAAATAACTAATAAATACATAATAATAATAATATAAATATAATAATAATAAATCTGCTGCAAATAAGAAATAAGAAAATAAATATTAAAGATAAAAGAAAGGTATTAAAATAATTTAAGCATTCTTAGAACATGAAATTCTAATACAAAACATTTTCTTCTGACCTGAAATTTGCAAATTACTATGGGATGAATTATTAAGGAAAAAATTTGAGTGTTAAAATAACCCACTCACTATAAAGATAAGGGTAAAATCACTTCAATCCATATATTACCTATTTTATTAATAAATAGGCCTATTTTAAGTTCTTTAGTAAAAAAGTTATGAATAATAAATAACTTACAATATCACATTGAAAAATATTATCCAATCGTAAATTTTTTTTATAATCAAGATGCTGTAACAAATCTCAAACACTATAACTTAAGCTCTTTAAAGTTCTATAATTTCATTTTTTTTTTTTTTCAGTGTAAATGAATTTTTATTATAGTTGTAAACAAAAAAAAGCTTCTACTCCAATATCAAAACCATAACTTCAATTTAAAGTTTTCAACTCATTTCCAATTTCCCTTGGAATTTTCACTTTAATACGCGGACTTGAAATTTAGGCCTATGACTCCTTCCCCATTTGAGAACTTTGACTTATGACACCACCTAAGTCAAGACATTCATATCTAACTTTGATCTGATCAGATTAAAATTTTTCAGATTCAAGACGTAGCTAGCTAACAATTGTCTTTATGTTTGCTGTTAGTATATGTAATGTAACGTTGTAACTATATCATCACCGATTTAATGGCTCCTTTTGGTTTTCCCATTTAAATGTATAGGTTCTGTGTTTATATTTATTATTTACAAACTTTTAAAATGATTAATTTGAAATAAGGCTAATAAGTATTTTACGTATAGTAATAGGTACATTTCACCACAAAGATTCTATAAAGAACTTGAAGGTATTTCAAATAGTGTCCATGAATAAAGATCTTTAAATTGAGTTTCCATCCAAAAATGTCAATCTTTAATTTTTGTTATAGCCTACATTAAATTGAATGCCTTAGGAATGATGTAAACAAATATCACAAATTTAGCTAAGGAGTTTTTTAATACATTGATTAAGCCATTAGATTAATACCTTATTAATAAATATATTTATACAGTACACAAATTATAGTGAATTATTTTAATCATTTTTTTTTATTAAAGAGTTTAAAATAAAGCAAATTAATTATTTCTATTCATTAATTCATATTTTTGATAGTTCCAATAATTTTAATATTTGCTGCCAAAGTGTTTTAAATATCTAAACTACAAATTAGGGCCTACCATATATTTTATCTTATTATTTATTTTTTCCTATATTAAATTATTTGGTTCATTAAAATTTACATTGATAAATAGCCTTATTGGCTATTTGTTTACATCCAAGCATTCCTTGAAGATCAAGAAACAAAGAAATAGGTGGATTTAAATATAAGAATTAAGAATTACCCGAGTAGGCCCCTATATTATAAATTGTGCCAGTGGCTATGGTCAAGCAAACAATAAAATTTCTTGACTTGTTAAATTTCTGAATAGAAGGAATTAATAGGTCCTAAACTAATGTTTGGTAATTGTTACCCAGAGGGTTGTCACATCCGATTTTTATGAAAATCACAGGAATATACCTAAAAAAATAATAATGAAGAATAGTGATAAACGAAAATTGTCGCTCTCTTAGGAAAAATAGTTAACAGCCTCTCAATGTTGTTTAAAAATCAAGACTTTTCAAATATTGATCGATCCAGGTAGGTCTCCATTTCAGGTCCTCTAAGTCAGGTTATGAAAGTTTTGTTAGGTACACAGAGAAAATCTATGTAGAATTAACCAATCTTATCATAATACCTGAACTAGATGCCCTAAAACGAGCACGAGCCCACTAATTTTTATATAAGAAGTCTATGGGAATAATTTTAAATCTTTCAGAGGCTGTAACCTTTTTTTCCCTAAAGAGACTCGCCAAATGTTTTGTATTATATTCTTACATTATTATTTTTTTTAGAGTATATCATGTGATTTTCAAAAAAAAATTTTTTTTGTTTTATTTTTAATAACAAATCCTATGGGTTTTTTTTACAACTTTGAGAGGCTGTAACTTTTTTTCCTAAGGAGTGCGACGATTTTCGTTTTCACTATTCTTTATTATTATTTTTTTAGAGTATGTCCTGTGATTTTCATAAAAATCGGGGGTGACAACCCTCTGGGTAACAATTACCTAATGTTTAATAATAAGCAGTTATTGCAAAACTCAAAAATTTTATTATTTTGACCTTTATGTTTAAATTTCTCCTTAAGCTATTTTTTGTCATTATAACCTAGTTCTGTGAAAACTTAGGTTGGGCGAGCACTGCAATTTTGTGCACCGAGAACTGCACTGCACCGCACCTTTATATTTTTATAACAGCACCGCACTGGGGCATTGAAATTGTGCCACATCACGACAAAATGAAGGCACCGTTGCGGTAGCCCGCACTAGTGCAAACAAGTGAATAAGAATAACACAAACTAGCTATCCTGAGATATGGAAACTTCTATGAAATAGTGATTTAAAAAATAAAAACAATGATCATAATCGCTAACTAGTCTACTTATAATTCTATTCTCGGCAAACTTAAAAGCCTGGAAATATATAATTGTAATAATATTACATTATTTTACATTGCTTGTGCTAAGGGTAGATGATGTAGATCTACTTTTAAAGTAAATTAATTTGGCACCAAATTTGAAAACTCCGAATGCCAACTCGCCAATTCTAAAGTAAAGGAAAGGTGTAAATGATTTAAAATTTACGCAGCCCACATTAAATATATAGTGGTTAGTAAATCCACAAATATAGTACTATATCAGTGTTAGAATCGTTCAGATTTTTAATCTACTCTGACGATTTATCCATATTTTATTTTATTTTTATTTTATTTCATTTCAGTTTCTTTTATTTTCTTGTTTTATATATTTACTGTATTCATAAAAATGTTTATATTTTATTATATTTGTGTATAGCTGTATGTAGTATTTTATTTATTTTATTTTTATTTTGTTTAATTTTACTTTATTTTACTTTATTTTATTTTATTTTGTTTTATTTTTGTGTTTCATACGTATATTATTTTGATATTTTCTATATATTCATTTACTTATAATTTAACCTTTTATATTAATTTTATGATTTAATTCATAAATACAAAGTTTTTTTTAAACCAAAAATATTTGTTAAGTGGTGGCAATGTTAAGTCCATACCACGACCTTGTATAAATAAATAAATAAAAAAAAAAATTATATTAATAAATTAATTTTTTTTTATTTTCGGACCATCTTGTGTGTGTGTCTTGTGTGTGTAGGTGGTGTGTGTGTGTGTGTGTGTGTGTGTGTGTGTGTGTGTGTGTGTGGTGTGTGTGTGCTGTGTGCTGGAGTACTATTTGGAGGTAACATTTGCAAGCCATAAGTGAAATATGTTAAGCGTGGATAAATTATAACACTTATTTTTCATTATCAACAAAATCTTTGATACTTGATGTGTCTTTCACTGTCATTACCTCAAGTTTTATAGTTTTATTATATGCATAATTTTGTTTATGATTCCTTTAATTATTTAAAGAGGAAGCTGCCATTTTTCTCGATAGTATGGCTTCTTACTGTCTCTATTCTTATGTAAGAAGTAGACGAGATATTTGATGTTTTTTAACCAATCACAGAGCTGCTTTCATTACAAATCATGAAGTGGCTTTCTTTCGAAAACTGTCGTTGAAATTTTGAAGGACATATCCGCCACTTGTGCGATAATTTTCTTAGCTATCTTACCTAATCTATGTAAATATATTCATAGTGTGCTCTGACCACGATTCACATTTTGTATATTATTGGGCTATTTTCAGGCTTGAAAACATACAAAAGTTTAAATAAGGTTATGCGATTAGAATTTGAAAAATAGGTGATAAGTGTGAACTGAGAAGTCACATGAGCCTACCAAAGACTGTCCCTATCCTAGACCTCAGTTTACTCATACGATCTAAGGGTGTGTTCCAATAGAAATCGGACATAAATCTCAATTAATAAGGATTTTTTAAAATGCACCGAAAATATTGATTTTCGTGGAACGTTTGGATGTAAACACATAAACATGTTATTTTCTAATTTAATCGATCAGTTAATTAATTTAATAGATCAAATAATATAATCGATATAAAAAAAACCGTATGTGGAAGTACAAAATAAAACATAAGCGACAAAAAATATTTTAAAGACTTTTGTGACAATCACCATTATTAAATATATTGAATGTTAGAACTGAAAATACGTGTAACTAAAAAGAAGCAAATTCGTTAATATCTACTTGATTTAGGCCAATTTAGTATCATAAAACCGTTGAATAATGGGCACGTAATATATATTGTACAAATAATATTTGCATAATAAGGTTGATAAATCTCCAATGTTTGCTTACATCAAGTAACTATTCAATATTATTGCAGTAAAAATTAAAGGGAAAAATTTATGCCTTTAAATCTTACTACAGTAACGGAAATCTTACGGCAGCAGGATTAAAAATGGGACACTCGTGGAACGTTTCGCTTCAATTTTCATCAACAATGTTTACTCTGGAACGCACTCTAAGTTAAGAGAGAATATCATACAAAAAATTATTACAATACCGAACAAAGTTGTGAGTTGAAAGTTAGAAGAAAAGGTTGTTACCATTGCTTTCTCACTTGCTCGCATAAGTTGTGTATTTGCAAGTGTATTTACCTTACTTATCAGACATTTAATTGTATTGATAAATGAAATTTATATTTATAATTTTATATATATAATAAATAGTTCAATTGGGTAAATAACCTAAGAGCTAAGACTAAATTAGCACTAACTTTTTTAATTACCAATAAAATTTGTTTTAAACAGCTTCTCTCTCAGTACTGATTCAGAACTGTTCTAAATACTCAAAATTAGTACTATAGATATATGGCCTATATATAATTCCTTTTGTGCAACACTGCGTCTTTCTAAGTGTTAGTTCATATATATAGATAGGCAAAGTAGACTGGGTTGTATCGTACTGGCTCAGGACTGTTCTACGCGTGATATATATATATATTATATATATATATATAATATAGTTCAATGGGTAAATAAACTAAGAGCTAAGACTAAGTTAGCCTATTTTTACTAGGAAGATTTATAAACATCTCAATTCCCCTTTAAATTATTTATTTTAATTCCTTGTAAAATTGGTTTAATTTGGGCTGAAAATTATTTCTATATATACTTAATTATTTAATTTAATGCCTTTTATAGATTTTAATAGATAAAGATCATAAAGTCCATAGGTTTCATTTTGGTGCAGTGCGGTGCAACACATAATTTCAATGTTTCGGCGCTGTGCTATTTTAAAAATATAAAGGTGCGATGCAGTGTGAAAAAAAAATTACTGGCGGTATGGTGTGAAAAATTATGGTGCTTAGCCAACCCAATACCATACATGAGAGTAAAATAATGAGTAATAATAAGAAAATAAAAAGCAAATCATTTAGATTGAGATTAAGAAATACTTTTGCAGTAACAGTCTAACAGAACAATTAATATTGAAATGGTTTGCTAAAGGATATAAGAACTAGCAGTTCACTCG